>ML394219.1:10438-24778 GCA_005239525.1 Nicotiana knightiana | reverse complement strand
TATATATATATATATATGTATATAGGTCATTTATTTGTCTCCACTCTTTATGAACATGCAGTGGAAGTTAATACAAGTGAAAAACTCTCTGAAGATAGAGTTGGTAAAATTCTTTCAGAGAATACTCAAAACTTACAATTTCCTAAGTTTGGTTCTTGAGGTTTGGGGGTGTGAATTTGAGTTTTAGCGTTGTTTTGAGCGTTCTGAAGGCTTGAGCGAGTCTGTATTATAATTTGGGACTCGTTGGTATATTTTGTCAGGGGCTCGGGTGGGACCAGGGGCCTCCCGGACCCCGTACGAGGCCAAAAACCAGCAAAAACCATTGTTGGTACAGCTACATCTGGTGTGACCGTAGGTGCGGTCGTCCAGTCGCAGGTACGAGACCGCACCTGCGGTCAAGGCCTTCATAGGTGCGACCCCCATCACAGGCGCGACCAATCCTCCACAGGAGCGGGACCGCTAGTGCGGCTCCCGACTCCACAGGTGCAAGCCCAGGGTCCCAGGTCCTTTTCCACAGGGGCGACCAATTTCTCACAGGTGCGAGACCACACCTGCGGTCCCAAGGTCGCAGGTGTGGAACCCCTGTAGGCAGCCTCATTTCAATGCCCAAAATTACGGGATTTGTTCATTTTTCCATCTTCAACCTCCATTAGAGAGCTTTTGAGCTAGGGTAAAGGTTGTCCAAGAATCTTATCATCAAAGGTTAGTAATTTCTCTCTAAATTTCCAATTATACATAGAATTCAACTAGTTTAATTCTATAAATATCAAAATCATAAAATGGGTTAGACATTCTAGGGCTTTTGAATAATTGGTGAATTATCCACTTGAGACCATGAATTCTTGTATAAATCACATAATTACGATCTTTAGTCTTCAGGTAATTGATTCCTTCAAGAATTTTCGAAATCCGAACGTGTGGGCCCAGGGTCGAAATTCCGAAAACCTTCAAGAACGCTTAATTTTGGGATTTATTATTAATCCTCTTTCTTTGAGCTTAGAATTGATTCAATTATACTATATTCGGCTAGTTGCGAGCCGTCAAGTGTAGATTTCAGAGATTTGGGCCCATCCTAGATCCAAGGGGTGATATCGTCACGAGGTGAGTCTCCTTTCTAACCTTGTAAGAAGAAAATGTCCCCAAAGGTATTCTATGTGTTGCATGTATTATTTTGGGGGCTACGTGCATACCACGTGGCGAGAGTCCGCACATAGCGACTACGCCTATTATGTTCGGGTAGTCTAGGACCACATCATGCCTTGTATTCTGGTTTGAAATGATTTACCTGTTATACGTTCTTGCTTGGATATAGCACTGTTTCCTTTAGTATCCCATTTGATTAAATAATTGGAAAAGTTCAATATGTGAAGTAGGCTTGATACTTGATATACGCATATTGTCGCTTCGCAATTTACATTCCGCGAGCGATATGTAAGTTTCCTTCACTATTATGGGAGCGAGCCGTATGCCACGGCAGATTATTAGTGCACTCTTGATACGGGCCGGTCGATCCCCGGCAGTGCACAAGGAATTAATTGAGAATGCACTGTTGGTTCGGGCCAGTCGATCCCCGGCAGTGCATGGACAAAGTTATACCATGATACTACATGATGTCCTAATAAACACACTCTTGGTACATGCCGGTCGATCCCCGGCAGTGCGTAGGCTTGATTATTGATAAGCTTGCACACATGGTACGGGCCGGTCGATCCCCGGCAGTGCATAGCTACTCTTGATATGGTTACACGGCGAGCATGCACTCTTGGTACAGGTCGATCGATCCCCGACAGTGCATACCTATTCTCCCTTATGACTCCAGCCAAATGTCTTACACTTATGCGCGTATGTCTGCTCGGTACTGTTTCTTGACTTATGATTTGATGATGGTTTTGAGGAAGAATAAAAAAGGAGTTGCTATTATTTTAGTGTTTATTTGGAAACTCTGTTAGTTCTTCTTATTTATTGTACTCTGTTACATGCCCATTATTTTCCTTATATCCTGTCTTACATTATTATTGTTGGACCTTAGTGATTATCGAGTCGACCTCGCGTCACTACTTCTTCGAGGTTAGGCGGGATAATCACTGGGTACATATTTATGTATGTACTCATGCTGCAATTTCTTTTTATTTTGTACTTGACTGTACAGGTCCAGAGGTTGGTACGCCTGATCATCAGTCCGGTGCTAGATACTGACCGGGGTTGGTTATACTTCACGGTGAGCTGCGCTTCCTGGCGATTTCCTAGCAGCACCTTGGAGTGTCCTTTTGTTATTTTCCCGTCTATTTCATTCAGACTATGGGATTGTATATATTTATTTATTCTGATGTAATCTGATAGTTGCCTGCGACACTCGTGACACTAGTTCCTGGCACACACGTGCGTACATTTTGAGGCTTTTGGGTTGCATTTTCATACATATGTTTATATTTTGACTCACGTATCATATGCCTTATTTTCATGTCACCGGCTAATATCCTGTAAATAAATGCTCAAAGATGGTAAAAGTTGGATTAATTAATCATATGGGAAGAGTAACGCTTGGTAGATTTTATGTTGGCTTGCCTAACCCCGTTGTTGGGCGCCATCACGACCCGTGTGGGAAATTGGATCGTGACAACGTGGTTTCAGAGCCCAGCCAGTTGCAGAGGAGGGCCCAAAAAAAGATGCTTGATAGATGGACCCGACTTCGCCCGCCGACCTTCGGGGGTGAGGATGCGCAGGATTTTATTGATAGGTGCAGGGACATACTGCACAATATGAGGATATTGGAGTCACATGGGGTGGACTTTACCACATTTCAGCTTGAGGGCAGAGCTCACCGTTGGTGGCAGTCATATCTTCTTAGCAGGACAGCGGATTCTTCTCATGTCACTTGGAGTCAGCTCACCCAGCTATTCTTGGATAGATACATTCCACCGTCTGAGAGAGAGGAGCTTCGGGGTCAGTTCAAGAGGTTAGAGCAAGGACAGATGTCCGTGACAGATTATGAGGCGAGGTTTTCAGAGTTATCTTGCCATGCTCTCATGATATTTCCCACAGATGTAGAGAGGGTTCGACGGTTTGTGGCAGGCTTACATCCGGGCATTCGGACCTCCATGGCCAGAGAGGTAGAGATGGATACCCCATATCAGCTCGTAGTCGAGATATCCCGACGTATCGAGGGTTACCGTGTGAGGATCAGGGAGCAGGGTCAGCCAGGTCAGCAAGGCAAGAGGGCCAGGTTTACAGGTGACTTCAGGGGTGCTCCAGCCAGGGGCAGGGGTCAGTTCGGAGGTAGTCAGTTCAGCAGGCCTTCCTATTCAGAACCTTCACTACCTCCTGGGGTTGTCCCAGTCAGGCCCAGTTTAGTGCTATGCCAGAGCGTTCTTATCATCCTCAGGCTATCCAGAGTGCACCCAACAGTTTCTCCAGCCGTAAAGGATCCTCCGGTTCCTATTTTAGTGCCATGCCAGATGATTCATGTCTTCCCCCAGCCATTCAGGATATTTCTTCTTCAGGACAGCATACTATGGCACGTAGAGGTTATTTTGAGTGTGGAGAGCTGGACCATATGATCAGGCAGTGTCCCAGATATCGGGGCAAGGCTGTACAACATAGTCACCAGCCTAGGCCTTCAGCACTAGCAGCACGACCACCTAGGGGTAGGGGTCAGGTTGGAAGGGACCGTCCTAGAGGGGGAGGCCATTCAGGAGGGGGTCTTTCAGCTCCAGCTTGTCCTGGGGGAGCTCAGTCATCAGGTGCTCCAGCCAGATTTTATGCTATTCCAGCTAGGGCAGACGCAGTGGCATCAGACACTGTGATTACAGGTATTATTTCGGTCTGTGGCAGAGAGGCGCCAGTGCTATTTGATCCAGGGTCTACATATTCATATGTTTCAGCATCATTTGCCCATTCTTGGGATGTTATTAGTGAGTCTTTGGGTTCTCCCTTGTATGTATCCACTCCTGTGGGTGACTCTGTAGTGGTCGATCGGCTCTACCGGTCTTGTGTGATTACCTTCTATGGGCTTGACACTAGAGCCGACCTGTTGTTGCTTTATATGGTCAATTTTGAGGTTATTTTGGGCATGGATTGGATATCTTCTTATCATGCCGTACTCAATTTCCATGCCAAGATAGTTACTTTAGTCATTCCTGAGTCGATGAGGTTAGAATGGAAGGGTTATTCAGTTAGTACCTTCAGCCAGGTCATTTCCTTCATGAAAGCTCGGCATATGGTCGAGAAAGGGTGTATGTCTTATCTTTCTTATGTACGGGACACCACCACCGAGTCTCCTACCATCGACTCAGTGCTTGTTGTTCGAGAGTTTCCGTATGTGTTTCCTTCAGACCTTCCAGGCATGCCTCCAGATCGAGATATAGATTTCTGCATTGATTTGGCTTCAGATACTCAGCCTATTTCTATCCCTCCTTATCGTATGGATCCTATGGAGCTAAAAGAGTTGAAGGAACGGCTTGAGGAGTTGTTGGCCAAGCGATTTATCAGGCCAGGTGTGTCGCCGTGGGGTGCTCTAGTCTTATTTGTTAAGAAGAAGGATGGGTCTATGCGGATGTGTATTGACTATCGCTAGTTGAATAAGGTGACCATCAAAAACAAGTACCCTTTTATGCGCATTGATTACTTATTTAATCAGCTCAGGTGCTCGTGTGTTCTCTAAGATTTATTTGAGGTCAGGCTATCACCAGTTGAAGATTCGGGCTTTCGATGTTCCGAAGACTGCATTTCGTACCAGATACGACCATTATGAGTTCTTAGTGATGTCCTTTGGCTTGACTAATGCCCCAACAACATTTATGGACTTGATTAATAGGGTATTCAGGCCGTATATTGACTCCTTCGTTATTGTTTTCATTGATGATATATTGATCTACTCACGTAGCTCGGGTGAGCACGAGCAGTATTTGAGGGTAGTGCTTCAGCCCTTGCGAGAACAAAAGCTATATGCTAAGTTCTCCAAGTGTGAGTTCTGGTTGGAGTCGGTGGCGTTCTTGGGGCATGTGGTGTCCGGTGAGGGTATCAAGGTTGATCCGTGGAAGATTGAGGCAGTTCAGAGTTGGCCACGTCCTACTTCAGCTTCAGAGATCAGGAGTTTTCTGGGTTTCGTGGAGGGATTCTCTTCTATTACCGCTCCATTGACTATATTGACTTAGAAGAATGCCCCTTTTCGATGGTCCGACGATTGTGAGGCGAGATTTCAGAAGCTCAAGTCAGCATTAACCTCAGCCCCGGTACTATCATTGCCTTCTGATTCAGGGATGTATACGGTATATTGTGACACTTCGTGTATCGGGCTATGATGTGTGTTGATGCAGGATGGTAGGGTTATTTTTTATGCTTCGCACTAGTTGAGGATTCATGAAAGGAACTACCCTGTGCACGATTTGGAGTTAGCAGCGATTGTTCATGCTTTGAAGATTTGGTGGCATTACTTCTATGGTGTATCCTGTGAGGTCTACACTGACAACCGCAGTTTGAAATATTTACTTAAATAGAGGGACCTTAATTTGAGACAGCGGAGGTGGCTGGAGTTGTTAAAGGACTATTATCTCACTATTTTATATCACCCGGGCAAGGCCAATGTAGTAGCAGATGCTTTAAGCAGGTGGGCAGCTAGTATGGGTAGTTTGGCCAACATTGCAGCGGAGGAGAGACCTTTAGCCTTGAATATTCAGTCCCTGGCCAATCGGTTGGTGATATTGGACCTTTCAGAGCCCCGGCGAGTCTTAGCTCATGTGATTGCTCAGTCTTCATTGTTAGAAGAGATTAAGGCTCGACAGTTTGATGACCCATGTTTGGCACATCTTTGGGATACCGTGGTCCAGGGCAGGGCCAAGGATGTTACCTTGAGCGAGGATGGTGTTCTGAGGCTCCAGAGCAGGTTGTGTGTTCCTGACATTGATGGCCTGAGGGAGAGGATTCTAGCAGAGGCGCACAATTCTCGGTATTCTATTCATCCAGGGGCGGCGAAGATGTATCAGGATTTGCGGCAGCATTATTGGTGGCGTAGAATGAAGAAGGATATTGTGGCATATGTGGCACAATGTTTGAATTATCAACAGGTTAAGTATGAGAATCAGAGGGCGGGTGGTTTATTTCAGAGGATTGAGCTTCCCGAGTGGAAGTTGGAGAGGAACACTATGGACTTCGTTACTGGACTCCCGTTGACCCGGAAAAAGTTCGATGCAGTTTGGGTAATTGTTGATAAGCTGACCAAGTCAGCGCATTTCATTCATGTGGCAGTCTCCTATTCATCCGAGAGGTTAGCTGAGATCTATATCGGGGAGATCGTTCGCCTTCATGGTGTGCCAGTATCTATCACTTCGGATCGGGGCCTGCATTTTACCTCGCGTTTCTGGGGAGAAGTTCAGCGAGAGTTAGGCACCAAGGTGGAGTTGAGCACAACATTTCATCCTCAGACGGATGGGCAGTCCGAGCGGACTATTAAGATAATTGAGGATATGCTCTGAGCTTGAGTTATTGACTTTGGAGGATCATGGGATCAGTTCTTGCCTTTAGTAGAGTTTGCCTACAACAACAGCTACTAGTCGAGTATCCAGATGGATCCTTCTGAGGCTTTATATGGTAGGCGGTGTCGATCTCCAGTTGGATGGTTTGAGCCAGGAGAGGCTCGGTTATTGGGTACGGATTTGGTTCAGGAGGCCTTGGACAAGGTCAGGATCATTCAGGATAGGCTTCGTACAGCTCAGTCCAGGAAAAAGAGTTATGCAAATCGCAAGGTTCGAGATGAGGCTTTCATGGTTGGTGAGCGAGTATTGCTACGAGTGTCGCCTATGAAGGGCATGATGAGATTTGGGAAGAAGGGCAAGCTTAGCCCTAGATTCATTGGTCCGTTTGAGATTATTGATCGAGTGGGAGAGGTGGCTTATAGACTTGCATTTCCACCTAGCTTATCAGCCGTACATCCAGCCTTTCATGTGTCCATGCTTCGGAGGTATCACGGTGATCCAGCCCATGTGTTAGATTTCAGCACCGTCCAGTTGGGCAAGGACTTATCTTATGAGGAGGAGCCGGTAGCCATTCTAGACCGGCAGGTTCGCCAGTTGAGATCCAAGAGTTTCCCTTCTGTTCGTGTTCAGTGGATGGGTCGGCCTCCTAAGGCATCGACCTGGGAGTCTGAGTCCGATATGCAGAGTCGTTACCCTCATTTATTTCCAGACTCAGGTACTCCTTTCTTCTATCCGTTCGAGGACGAACAGTTGTTTTAGAGGGGGAGAATGTGACGACCCAAAGGGGTCATCACCTATGTTATCACCCATCCTGTACTCTCGAGGCCTTGAAAACCTCCTTTACATTTGCCTCGATTTTCTTGCACATTCCCGCGTGTAGCCGGACAACTTAAATATGAAATTCTGTGAAAAATGCCAAGATTTGATATTAAAATGAATAAATTTGACTTTGGTCAACATTTTGGGTAATTGGACCCAGACCCGTGATTTGGCGGTTCCGGAGGGTCCGTAGGAAGATATGAGACTTGGGCGTATGCCCGGAATCGAATTCCGAGGTCCCAAGCTCGAGAAATGAATTTTTGAGTAAAAATGTTTTCTAAAAATATTTAAGGAAATTAAAAATGAAATCTGATTAGAAAGTATTGGTATCGGGCCCGTATTTGGGTTCCGGTGCCCTGTACAGGTCTTATATATGTTTTAAGCACTTTCTGTAAAGTTTGGTTGAAATTGGATTTCGTTTGCCGTGTTTCGGACGTAAAAATGGAAAATTTGATGTTTTATGAAATTTGATAGGATTCATGGACTTTGAGGCTTAATTTGATGTATATGATGTTATTTTGGCGATTTGATCACACAGTCAAGTTCGTAGGATGTTATGTTAGTAATCTGTGAAATTTGGTGTCGTTCCAAGATGTATAGGTCAGTTCGGCACGTTGTTAGCGAAGTTAGAAAACTTAAAGTTTCCTAAGTTTGGTTCTTGAGGTTGGGGTGTGAATTCGACTTTTAGCGTTGTTTTGAGTGTTCCGAAATCTTGATCGAGTCCGTATTATGATTTGGGACTCGTTGGTATATTTTGTCAGAGGCGCGGTGGGCCTAGAGGCCTCCCGGACCCCGCACGAGGCCAAAAACCAGCAAAAACCATTGCTGGTGCAGCTGCATCTGGTGTGACCGCAGGTGCGTTCTCCAAGTCGCAGGTGCGAGACAGCACATGCGGTCAAGGCCTTCACAGGTGCGACACCCATCACAGGCGCGACCAATCTTCCGTAGGAGCGGGACCGCTGGTGCGGCTCCCGACTCCGCAGGTGCGAGCCCAGGGTCCCAGGCCCTTTTCCGCAGGGGCGACCAATTTCTCGCAGGTGCGAGACCGCACCTGCGGTCCCAAGGTCGCAGGTGCGGAACCCCTGTAGGCAGCCTCATTTAAATACCCAAAATTACGGGATTTCTTCATTTTTCCATCTTCAACCTCCACTAGAAAGATTTTGAGCTAGGGGAAAGGCTGTCCAAGAATCTTCTCATCAAACGTTAGTAATTCTCTCTAAATTTCCAATTATACATAGAATTAAACTAGTTTAATTCTCAAAATATCAAAATCATAAAATGGGTTAGAAATTCTAGGGCTTTTGAATAATTGGTGAATTATCCACTTGAGACCATGAATTCTTGTATAAATCACATAATTACGATCCTTAGTCTTTGGGTAATTGATTCCTTCAAGAATTTTCGAAATCCGAACGTGTGGGCCCGGGGTCAAAATTCCAAAAACCTTCAAGAATGCTTCTTTTTGGGATTTCTTATTAATCCTCTTTCTTTGAGCTTAGAATTGATTCAATTATACTATATTCGGCTAGTTGCGAGCCGTCGAGTGTAGAGTTCGGAGATTTGGGTGCATCCTTGATCCGATGGGTGATATCATCACGAGGTGAGTCTCCTTTCTGACCTTGTAAGAGTGAAATGTCTCCATGGGTATTCTATGTGTTGCATGTATTGTTTTGGGGGATACGTGCGTACCATGTGGTGAGAGTCCGCACGTAGCGACTACGCCTATTATGTCCGGGTAGTCTAGGACCACAACATGCCTTGTATTCTGCTTTGAAATGATTTACCTGTTATACGTTCTTGCTTGGATATAGCACTGTTTCCTTGAGTATCCCATTTGATGAAATAATTGGAAAAGTTCAATATGTGAAGTAGGCTTGATACTTGATATACGCATATTGTCGCTTCGCAATTTACATTCCGTGAGCGATATATAAGTTTCCTTCACTCTTATGGGAGCGGGTCGTATGCCATGGAGGATTATTAGTGCACTCTTGATACGGGCCGGTCGATCCCCGGTAGTGCACAAGGAATTAATATAGAATGCACTCTTGGTTCGGGCCGGTTGATCCCCGGCAGTGCATGGACGAAGTTATACCATGATACTACATGATTTCCTAATAAACACACTCTTGGTATGGGCCGGTCGATCCCCAGCAGTGCATAGGCTTGATTATCTGTAAGCATGCACTCTTGGTACGGGCCGGTCGATCCCCGGCAGTGCATAGCTACTCTTGATATGGTTACACGGCGAGCATGCACTCTTGGTATGGGCCGGTCGATCCCCGACAGTACATAGATATTCTCCCTTATGACTCCAGTCAAATGTCTTACACTTATGCACGTATGTCTGCTCGATACTGTTTCCCGACTTATGATTTGATGATGGTTTTGAGGAAGAATAAAAAAGGAGTTGTTATTGTTTTAGTGATTATTTGGAAACTCTGTGAGTTCTTCTTATTTATTGTACTTTGTTACATGCCCATTGTTTTCCTTATATCTTGTCTTACATTATTATTGTTGGTCCTTAGTGAGTATCGAGTCGACCTCTCGTCACTACTTCTTCGAGGTTAGGCGGGATACTCACTGGGTACATATTTATGTATGTACTCATGCTGCACTTTCTTTTTCTTCTGTACTTGACTGTACAGGTCCAGAGGTTGGTACGCCTGATCATCAATCCGGTGCTAGATACTGACCGGGGTTGGTTATACTTCATGGTGAGCTGCCCTTCCCGGCGATTTCCTGGCAGCACCTTGGAGTGTCCTTTTGTTATTTTCCCGTCTATTTCATTCAGACTATGGGATTGTATATATTTATGTATTCTGGTGTAATCTGATAGTTGCCCGCGACACTCGTGACACTAGTTCCTGGCACACATGTGCTTACATTTTGGGGCTTTTGGGTTGCATTTCCATACATATGTTTATCTTTTGACTCACATATCAGATGCCTTATTTTCATGTCACCGGCTAATATCCTGTAAATAAATGCTCAAAACTGGTAAAAGTTGGATTAATTAATCATATGAGAAGGGTAACACTTAGTAGATTTTATGTTGGCTTGCCTAACCCCGTTGTTGGGCGCCATCACGACCCGTGTGGGAAATTGGGTCGTGACACACATTGCCTCAAATGCTTGGACTTTGCATCACACAATAAGAGTTGGGCAGAAAATAGTGTGGATAAATTTCAAATTATGTGGATGAAGACACCCCTACAGGGTAACAAGTACGTGTTTGGCATATCTTTTAACGATGCATTTTATGTTTATTATTTTTTATTCTTGTGTTAACTATTCTTCAATTCTTGTTTTCACGTGTTTTTGTAGTGTTGATTGTGGTATATATATTCTTAAGTTCATGGACATGCGCTTGAAGAGAGAAGATGTCTTTAATTTTGATCAAAGTCAGGCTCTTACATTCAGGAGAGAATTGGCTGCAAATCTGTGGGCTCATGCTATGTGGAAAAAGGAAAGCGGCTATGATACTCCAGAAGAGAAATTAGGAGATGACTATGGAGAACATGAAGATACTCTGTGTGAATTTTTTCAATAGATTATAAACTTGTAAATGAAAAACAAAATTTTTATTTTTTTAAAAGGATATAAGTGAAATCTAATATATTTTATCATAAATTTTTAGTATATTTTTTTATGAAATTCAGCATGGTAAAGTTTGTATTGTGCTGAAGTTTTAACAACCATTACTAAAAAACTTCACCTTGTCTTGTGCTGAAGGTTTTTCAAAAATCTTTTTCTTATAAACTATTGAATACGGGAGAAAACTTCAGCATATCGAGAGCTGAAGTTTTTATAAATGAACTTATTAACTTCAGCTTCTTGTGCTGAAATTTTAAAAAAAGCACATGACAAAACTATAGAATTAAAGACAAAACTTCAGCATATGAGGTGCTGAAGATTTTACAAATGAGCTAACTGACTTCAGCATCTTGCGCTGAAGTTTTTCATAAAGCTCATGATGACTAAACTATAGAATCTGGGGACAAAAACTTCAGCACAATGGTAGCTGAAGTATTTAAAAATGAACTAATTTACTTCAGCATCTTGTGCTGAAGTTTTTCATAAAGCTCATGACGACTAAATTATCGAATCCAGGTATTAAAACTTTAGCACAATGGTTGCTGAAGTATTAAAAAATGAACTAATTTACTTCAGCATCTTGTGCTGAACTTTTTCATAAAGCTCATGAAGACTAAACAAACTTCAACACATTATGTGATGACGTCTTTACAAATGAACTAACTTAGTTCAGCATCTTGTGCTGAAGTTTTCATAAAGCTCATGAAGACTAAACTATAGAATCCAGTGATAAAAACTTCAGCACATTACGTGCTGAAGTGTTTACAAATGAACTAATTTACTTCAGCATCTTGTGCTGAAGTTTTCATAAAGCTCATGAAGACTAAACTATAGAATCCAGTGATAAAAACTTCAGCACATTACGTGCTGAAGTGTTTACAAATGAACTAATTTACTTTAGCATAAAATGCTGAAATTTTTCATAAAGCTCATGACGACTAAAGTTCAGCACATTATGTGCTGAAGTCTTTACAAATGAACTACTTAGTTAGGCATCTTGTGCTGGAGTTTTTCATAAAGCTCATGAAGACTAAACTATAGAATCCAGTGATAAAAACTTAAGCACATTACGTGCTAAAGTGTTTACAATGAACTAATTTACTTCAGCATTTCATAAAGCTCATGACGACTAAAGTTCAGCATATTTTTTTAAATTGATACTTATCTTTTTAGCATTTACTAGCTAGTTTTTTATCACCTACTTATCTTACATTTACATTTATTTTCTGAACGTAAAACAGCAAAACAGACCTAAAAAGTTACTTTTACATTTATTGATAATCAATTGATTAGGTGCACTCTTTTACAAATGAACTGATTAACTTCAGCTTCTTGTGCTGAAGTTTTAAAAAAAGCTCATGAAAAAACTATAGAATTAAGGACAAAACTTCAGCATATGTTGTGCTGAAGATTTTAGAAATGAACTAATTGACTTCAGCATCTTGTGCTGAAGTTCTTCATAAAGATGTTTTTTTTAACTTGATACTTATATTTTTTATATTTACTAGTTTCACCTACCACCTACTTATCTTATAACATTCAATTTCTCTGAACGTAAAGCATTAAACAGACCTGAAAATTTACTTTTACATTTATAGATATTAAATTGATTAGGTGCACTCTTTGGCTATATAAATTATCGAATCTAGGGATAAAAACTTCAACACAATTGTAATGAAGGAGACATCCTGAAATTTCACGTGTGAAGGAGACTTGCCACATATTGTGGTGCATGACAAACTCGAGTTCTGGGATATTTGTGATGCACCACAAACTGTGGCTAGTCTCCTTCACACATGAAATTTCTGGACGTCTCCTTCATTATCTTTGCTTTCACAACCTGTTACTGTTGCCCCTGTTGTAGCAAGTAGTAATACAGTGGCCTCAACTGTGGATTA
Source organism: Nicotiana knightiana (assembly GCA_005239525.1). NCBI lineage: Eukaryota > Viridiplantae > Streptophyta > Magnoliopsida > Solanales > Solanaceae > Nicotiana > Nicotiana knightiana. The sequence continues at coordinate 11,994 of ML394219.1, read as the reverse complement.
TAGTTTACTAAAAAATGTTAATCCTTATGATGAGAGTACCACCTCACTTGTCAACCAGTATCTTTCTATGCCAAGGACAACGATAGCAATGACAGTCGTTTGCTAGTGCTTCCAACTATGTGGGTGTTATCGTTGCCCTTGGCATAGAAAGATACTGGTTCACAAGTGAGGTGGTACTCTCATCATAAGGATTAATATTTTTTTAGTAAACTATGATCCACAGTTGTGGCCACTGTATTACTACTTGCTACAGCAGGGGAAACAGTAACAGGTTGTGAAAGCAAAGATAATGAAGACGTCCTGAAATTTCATGTGTGAAGGAGACTTTCCACATATTGTGGTGCATGACAAACTTGAATTCTGGGATAGTTGTGATGCACCACAAACTGTGGCCAGTCTCCTTCACACATGAAATTTTTGGACATCTCCTTCATTATCTTTGCTTACCACAAATTTCTAGATGCACACCATTTAAGCATGTCTTTGTGATCATGGAAACTGCAAACAAGATAAAAATTATGAAAGTCCAGAAGAGCAAGAAGGACATGACTATGGAGAATATAAAGATACTTTGTGTGAATTTCTTTGAATAGAAATAACTTGTAAATGAAAAATATTTTTTTTCAAGGATGTAAGTGAAAACGAAATTTAGATTTTGTGAATATACATTAATTTGTGTGAATTATGTGTTATCTGTCTTTTAAATTTTTCTTCTATTCGGATTATCAAATTAGAGAGTACTGAACTTCTTACAAATGAACTAATTTCATAAAGCTCATGACGACTAAACTATCGACTCCAGGGATAAAATCTTCAGCACATTACATGCTGAAGTGTTTACAAATGAACTATTTTACTTCAGCATAAAATGCTGAAGTTTTTCATAAAGCTCATAACGACTAAACTATCGAATCCAGGTAGTAAAACTTCAGCACAATGGTAGTTGAAGTATTAAAAAATGAAATAACTTAGTTCAACATCTTTTGTTGAAGTTTTTCATAAAGCTCATGATGACTAAACTATCGAATCCAGGGATAAAAACTTCAGCACAATGGTAGCTGAAGTATTTAAAAAATGAGCNTGAAAAGTTACTTTTACATTTATTGATAATAAATTGATTAGGTGCACTCTTTGGCTATATTAATAATCTCTTCACTTGAAAATTTTCATAGTTATCCTTAGACTTCTATCATATTTCTTTAAATTTATATTCATCCTTAGTCTTTCATCTTTTTTCAAAAGAAAGAATGTCTGTTGCAAGTGGAAGTAGGAAGCTTTAAATGGAAGAAATTTTGCAGAAGTGGGATAGTTTGAAGTCTGATTGGAACAATAACGTACCAATGTGTAACCTTATGCAAAAGTGGGATCAAATAAAGGCTGATTGGGAAAGAATCAGACCAAAGTTTATTGTCGATGAATTATTTCAGCACAGGATTAACCTTGAACGTAGTTGTCAAGGTTATCCAAGCTCATTTGAGAAGGTTGTCCAGCAGAAGAAAAGAATGTGTCATGTCTCCTATTTTCTAGTCATGGAGATATTCATTCCCCTGGGAGAT
>ML394217.1:0-28449 GCA_005239525.1 Nicotiana knightiana | reverse complement strand
AGTATTATTATTATTTATTTACTTATTTTAATTAAATAAAATCTACTAAGTGTAAGATAAAAGCTTAAAACATTAATATTAGGCCTAAAAGGAATATTTACACTAAAATAGTATAACATTTGAGTGTGGTCAAAAATTAGTTGTTCACAGATAGAAATACCTTGTAGTCTCCTACAATTAGAAGCACCTACTATCCTCGAGGCTGATAGCTCGTACTTGGATCTGCACACGAACAAATGTGTAGGAAAGGGCATGATTACACCACATTAGTACCCAGTAAGTGCCAAGCCTAACCTCAGTCAAGTAGTGACGAAGTCAGGTTAAGGCCCTACTGGAGTAAATCTAATCAATTTAAAACAGTAAAGGAGATAAGTAAGTTCTACAGTAAGCAGTTAAAGAAAACGTTCAAAAACTTAACAGTCAAGGGAGCCCTCGGCTCAGAACAAGGTAAACTCAAGGTGGAATCTCCCTGGATACCGTCCCGTAGTTCCAAATGTTTATGCGGCGCAGGGGGATCTCTCGGAATACGTCCGTAGTCCCAAAGTAAATATGCAGTACAGGTGGATCTCCCGGAATATATCTGTAGTCCCAAAGTAAATATGCAGTACAGGGGGATCTCCCGGAATACGTCCGTAGTCCCAAAATAAATATGCAGTATAGAAGGATCTCCTGGAATACGTCCGTAGTCCCAAAATAAATATGCAGTACAAAGAGATCACCCAGAATACGTTCGTAGTCCCAAAATAAATATGCAGTACAGGGGCATCTCCCGGAATACGTCCATAATCCCAATTTAAATATGCGACGCAAGATAAAATGATAGATATGTCATCGAATTTCTACAGTTCATACTAATCACAGATAAGGAAAGTAGGAATTTAACTAAACATGGCGCACATAGAGTTAAATAAGCAATTAAATACGTAAGCTTGTTTTTCTAATCTAAGCAAAACACTTTAACATGTTAGTGCAATTTAATAGAAGAAGAAAGATTTATGTTTTAGGAAGGAAAAAAATGGGATTTTTGCAATAGAGGCCCGTGTAAGTACTCGTCAACTCACGTACACGGCGCCCACACAAGTAATATCAAATATCCTAAGGGGGAAGTCTCCAACACAAGGTTAGGCAAGCCACTTACCTCAGCCGCTCAAATCAACTTAAAACCACATTCTTGCCACGAGTATCCAACCCCGAATGACCCAAATCTATTCAAATAAATTGCATAATGTAAATATAACTACAAGCAACTAGTTCAACTAATCAATTCGAAGCTAAATCGCGAAATTAGCAAAATCGCCCCAAAAAGTCCCCGGGGCCCACGTCTCAGAATCGGGTAAAATTTACAAATTATGAATATTTGTTCATTAACGAGAACACCCGAACAAAAACCATCAAAATCCGACGTCAAAATCTCACTCAAATCTCGGATTTTCAACTGGGGAACCTTTTCCCCCATTTCCAAACCTTTACCCTCAAATACCTTAATTAGAAGAGGAAAACAACAATAGATTATTGTATTATGATCAAAATAAAGTTAGAATTCGTTACCCAATGATTCTCTTTCAAAAGCCCTCAAGAAATCGCCTCCCACCGAGCTCCAAATCAATTTTTCTGTTATGAAATTTCAAACCCTTGAATTCCCTGTTTCTGCCCAGCGATTTCCACATCTGCGTCTCATGGGCCGCACATGCGGAAAGGCCATCACAGGTGCAAAAAGTCACTTAACGGGCTGGGGCTGCATCTGCGATCACTGGGACACATCTCCAGTTCCCCAGCCGCATCGATTGTCCTTGAGCCTTAGCCCAAGCTGCTTCTGTGGCCCTGCACTTGCAGTCCAACATCCGCAGGTGCGAAAATGACAGGTTCAGCACACTAGAAAATTTGCCTAAGTCCAAAATTCTTCCCGTTGAGCATCTGAAACACACCCGAGGCCCCCGGGACCTCAACCAAACCTACTAAACAGTCCTATAGCATCATTAAGACTTAGTCAAGCCTTCAAACCACATCTAATAACACCAAAAACAAGAATTAAACTTGAATTCAAGCCTAAGAACTTAGCATTTTTATCAAAATCCACAAACGATGCGGAAACACATCAAACGTAGTCCGAATGATCTCAAATTTGACACACAGGTCACCCATGACACTACAAACCTACATCCACTTCTAGAATTCCATTCCGAGCTTGATAAAAAAATTTTCCCTATCGGCCAAAATCGCCGAAAATCTAACTTTAGCCAATTCAAGCCTTAATCTACTACAAACCTCAAAAACACATTCCGGACGCGCTCCTAACCCCAAAATCACTCAACAGAGTTAACAGAGTCGACGAAATTCCATTATGGGTCCGTCTTCATACAATTCTGGCTACCGTCTAATTTCTAAGGCTTAAACTCACAATTAGGGACTAAGTGTCCCAAAACTCTTCGAATTTCATAACTAATAACTTCGGCAAGTCCCAATAGCAGAAACAAACATGGGGAAGAGTAGTTATTAGGGGATCAGGGATCTAACTCCTAAAACGACTGGCCGGGTCGTTACAGATGGGTTCTATGATTTGAATTGTGAAATTTCTGTACTTACTAAGTAACTAATATTGATATAGTGGGATCAGGTTACGCGCTGTAACATGTGGAATAAGGGTGATATATTGAGGAGGAATAAGGGTGAATTGATATTGTACTGTGGGATCGGGTTGCACGTCGCAACAGGTGTAATAAGGGTGGATTGTTTGGTAGAATAAGGGTAAACTGTGATTCTGATTATTATGATATGGTGGGATCGGGTTGTACGCCAACACTTTTATTTATATTTTGTAGTTATGGTATTATGAGGAAATAAGGGAGGAATATGATTTGTACGGTAGGATCGGGTTGCGCGCCGCAACATTTTATGTGTTTATGCTTTCCCTGCACTGTGTTGGCTGTACGGTATTCTTACTTGCATTTAAGGATTTGCAGTATCTGAGCGTTGTTGAATTACTTTTGAGAACTGTATTTATCTCCTGCAAGTTACTTCTTACTTCTATTCTATCTTCCTTTGTCTGCTTTTATTATTTATACTGCATATAGGATATATTATGAGTGACCCGCCGCAGCCTCGTCATTACTTCGTCGAGGTTAGGCTCAGCACTTACTAGTACATGGGGTTGTTTATACTGATACTGCACTCTGCACTTCCTGTGCAGATTTTGGAGCTAGTCCGGGCTGATCTTGAGGTTGGCTGTAGAATCCTTCTGATAGGAGACCTAAGGTAGACATGTCGGCGTCCGCAAGATTTGGCGCCCCTTTCTACACCTCGTACTTTACTGTTACTTTATTTCGACAATAGTTGTATTCCTTTCAGACCTTTACTTGTAGTAGATTCTAGAATGTTCGGGAATTATGACTCTGGATTCTTGGTAGTAGTATATATTTGAAGCTGTTTTATATATATATATATATATATATATATATATATATATATATATTCCCACGTTCATTTTGACTTGTTATAGCTTTCTTGTTATTAATCACTGAAATGTAAAAAAATTGACTAATAAACCTCTAACGTTGGCTTGCCTAGAAGTTTAATGTTAGGCATCATCACGGTCCCGATAATGGAAATTCCGGGTCGTGACATTAGCAGCAGCTTTGCTGCGTCCCTTTTACCCTTTTCACGTTTCTCCTTCTAATGGGATTTAGCCCATTCTCCTATCATCTCTTTTTTTAAATTCAGTTAAAGACTTATATGCCCTTATTAATATATAGGGTATTACATTCTCCCCACCTTATGAAATTCGGTCCCCGAATTTAATTATTGTACATACCTATTGACTGAAATAAGTGAGGATACTTGACTCGCATAGCATCTTCAACTTCCCACGTAGCTTCTTCAACTGAGTGATTTCTCCATAAGACTTCACGAACAGTATTTGTTTTTACCATAGTTTTCTTACTTGTCTATCAAGAATAGCCATCGACTCTTTCTCGTAAGACAACTTCTCATCGAGCAGTATAGTTGGTGCTTCAAGCACCTAAGATGAGTCTGATATGAATTTTCTTAGCATTGAGACATGAAATACTGGATGAATAAATGAAAACTCAGGAGGAAGTGCCAAACGATAAGCCACAACTCCCACTCGGTCTAGTATCTCATACAGTCCTATAAACCTGGGGATCAACTTGCCTCTTCTATCAAACCGCATCACACTTTTCATAGGAGAGACTCGTAGGAACACTTTGTTCCCAATTGTGAACACTAAATCTATTCTTCTCTTTTCTGCATAAGACTTTTGTCTGCTTTGAGCCGTGAGCAATCTCTGCCTGATTAATTGGACCTTATCAGTAGCTTCTTGTACTAAGTCGGGTCCCAATAAGTTAGTCTCACCAGCTTCAAACCATCCGATAGGAGAACGACATCTTCTACCATACAATGCTTCGTATGGTGCCATTTGAATACAAGACTGGAAGCTATTGTTGTAAGAAAATTCAGCTAAAGGTAGATAGGCGTCCCAACTACCTCTAAACTCAAGAATACTGCTCTCAACATATCCTCCAAGATCTATATAGTACGTTCTGACTGCCCGTCTGTCTGTGGATGAAATGCAGTACTAAGATCTACTCGTGTACCCAATGCTTTTTGAAAAGATTTCCAAAAGCGTGAAGTAAATTGTGATCCTCTATCAGAGATGATGGATATTGGAACTCCGTGAAGTCGGACAATTTCGTTCATAAATATTTGTGCATACCTCACTCTGCCATGTGTAGTCTTCACTGGCAAAAAGTGTGTTGATTTCATCAGTCAATATACAATCACCCTGTTTGCAACAAATTATATGTGATACAAAAATAAATTGCAACCACAATATAAATATGAAGAAATATAATTTTATTGATAAAATGATGCGGGTACAATTCTATTTGTTCCCTTGATTCTTTTCTCCTGATTATCTCTGTGATTTGAGGGCTAGAGCAGCGTGTATTTCTCCAATTTGTTTGCAATAAATTATATGTGATACACAAATAAATTGCAACCACAATATAAATATGAAGAGATATAATTTTATTGATAAAATGATGCGAGTACAATTCTGTTTGTTCCCTTGATTCTTCTCTCCTGATTATCTCCGTGATTTGAGGGCTGGAGCAGCGTATTTCTCGAACGTAGGATGATGCGGGATTTCACGGATTTATTTGATATCCATGAAGTATGTTGTGGATCTTCTTGAATTATTTGATTATAAAAAATTATCCAGCCACTTCTTAATCTCTTTGTGAATATCCCGTGAATTTATGGGATTTTCAAGATGATCTCCATTTTTTGAGATCCCTATTCAAAGGGAATATGTGACCCTTTTTATAGGTATGCGTTACGGTTTAGGTTAGAGTAACCTACAAGAAAATCTTATAGACTCCTAGGATTTCAAGAGTCATGTAGTATCTTGAATTAAGGATTTTGTTTGATCCTTTAAAATTTCGATATCTACAAATGCCCCCTACTTCAAGGTTTGTCGGGGTGTAGGCTTTCCGAAACTTGAAGACTAGACTTGAAGTACTCTACAATCGCAACAAATGATATTGAAACTTAGATTTTTAATTTACAGGAGGAAGAGATGAAGGGCAGAACTGGTCCCACTGGGCGTGCCAATTTGTTTGTAAACTATTATATGTGATACAAAAATAAATTGCAACAACAATATAAGTATGAAGAAACATAATTTTATTGACAAAATGATGCGGGTACAATTTTGTTTGTTCCCTTGATTCTTCTCTCCTGATTATCTCCGTGATTTGAGGGTTGGAGCAGCGTATTTCTCGGACGTAGGATGATGTGAGCTTTCATCAATTTATTTGATATCCATTAAGTATGTTGTGGATATTCTTGAATTATTTGATTATCAAGAATTATCCGTCCACTTCTTGATCTCTTTGTGAATATCCCATGAGTTTATGAGATTTTTGAGAAGATCTCCATTTTTTGAGATACCTCTTCAAAAGAAATATGTGACCCTTTTTATAGGTATGCTCTAGGGTTTAGGGTAGAGTAACCTCCAAGAAACTCTTATAGACTCCTATGATTTCAAGAGTCCTGTAATATCTTGAATTTAGGATTTAACTTGATCCTTTAAAATTTTGATGTCTACAAATGCCCCCTATTTCAAGGCTTGTCAAGGTGTAGGTTGGCTGAAACTTGAAGACGAGACTTGAAGTACCCAATCATCACAACAGATAATCTTAAAACTTGAAGTTTTTGATTTGCAGGAGGAAGAGATGTATGGCGTAACTCGTCCCACTGGGCGCGCCAATTTGTTTTCAACAAATTATATGTGATACAAAAATAAATTGCAACCACAATATAAATATGAAGAAACATAATTTTATTGATAAAATGATACGGGTAAAATTCTATTTGTTCCCTTGATTCTTCTCTCCTGATTATCTCCGTGATTCGAGAGATGGAGCAGTGTATTTCTCGAACGTAGGATGATGCGGGATTTCACGGATTTATTTGATATCCGTATAGTATGTTGTGGATCTTCTTGAATTATTTGATTATCAAGAATTATCTGGACATTTCTTGATCTCTTTGTGAATATCACGTGAGTTTATGGGATTTTTGAGATGATCTCTATTTTTTGAGATGCCTCTTCAAAAGGAATATGTGACCCTTTTTATAGGTATGCTTTAGGGTTTAGGGTAGAGTAACCTCCAAGAAACTCTTATAGACTCCTAAGATTTCAAGAGTCCTCTAGTATCTTGAATTTAGGATTTAACTTGATCCTTTAAAATTTTGATGTCTACAAATGCCCCCTACTTCAAGGTTTGTTAAGGTGTAGGCTGGTTGAAACTTGAAGACGAGACTTGAAGTACCCGATCATCACGACAGATAATCTTGAAACTTGAAGTTTTTGATTTGCAGGAGGAAGAGATGAATGGAGGAACTGGTCCCATTGGGCGTGCCAATTTGTTTGCAACAAATTATATGTGATACAAAAATAAATTGCAACCACAATATAAATATAAAGAAACATAATTTTATTGATAAAATGATGCGGGTAAAATTCTGTTTGTTCCCTTGATTCTTCTCTCCTGATTATCTCCGTGACTCGAGGGATGGAGTAGTGTATTTCTCGAACGTAGGATGATGCGGGATTTCACGAATTTATTTGATATCCATGAAGTATGTTGTGGATCTTCTTGAATTATTTGATTATCATGAATTATCCGGCCACTTCTTGATCTCTTTGTGAATATCCCGTGAGTTTATGGGATTTTTGAGATGATCTTTTTTTTTTGAGATCCCTCTTCAAAGGAAATATGTGACCCTTTTTATAGGTATGCGTTAGGGTTTAGGGTAGAGTAACCTTCAAGAAACTCTTATAGACTCCTAGGATTTCAAGAGTCATGTAGTATCTTCAATTTAGGATTTAACTTGATTCTTTAAAATTTCGATGTCTACACACCCATAGAGAGTCATAACCTCTAAGGGTTCGTGGTAGCTCGGTGACAAAATCCATAGTAATTCTTTCCCATTTCCACTCTGGAATCTCAATTTGTTGTAGTAGTCCCGCGGGTCGCTGATGCTCAGCCTTGACCTGCTGACAAGTCAAACAACTAGAAACAAAATTAGCAACATCTTTCTTCATACCTTCCCACCAATAAAATTTATTTAGGTCATGATACATTTTTGTTGATCTAGAATGTATAGTGTATCTAGAGTTTTGAGCTTCTTCAAGAATAGCCTGTCTCAACCCATCTACGTTTGCTACACATAGCCTGTCACACATTCAAAGAACATCATCACTTTCAACAATCATATTATTGCTTTTACCAGCTAAGGCTTCATCTCTGTATTGGCATAATCACTCATCCTCATATTGGGTGGCCTTAATGCACTCAACTAATGAAGACTTAGCTTGAGCACAGGCCAACAATGCCTCTGAATTTCCGACACTAAATCTGATATCTATATCTTTTAGTCTCTAAATATCTTTGGCCAAAAGTCTCTTTGCAGGAGCTATATGTGCTAAACTCCTCATAGATTTTTTGCTCAATGCATCAGCCACCATATTGGCTTTTCCAGGATGATACAAAATAGAACAATCATAGTCTTTGAGTAGTTCCATCCACTGACACTGCCGAAGATTCAGATTTCTCTGCCGAAAGATATACTTCAGACTTTTATGGTCAGTATAAATCTCACAAGTTTCTCCATTTAGGTAATGCCTCCAAATTTTTAGAGCAAATACCACTACAGCCATCTCTAAATAATGTGTAGGATAGTTTTGCTCGAGCTTTTTCAATTGTCTTGAAGCATAAGATATAACGCGACCATTTTACATGAGAACACATCCTAATCCCAACCTCGAGGCGTCACAGAATACTGTAAATCCTCCAGAATCTGATGATAAGGCTAATATTGATGCAGTTGTCAGACACGTTTTGAATTTCCGAAAGATCTGCTCACATTCCTCCGTCCACTGAAACTTTGCATTTTTTGTGTTAGCTTAGTCAGTGGCGCTGCTATTCTGGAGAATCCTGCACAAAACTCCTGTAATAGCCTGCTAAGCCTAAAAAGCTACGAATCTATGTAGGAGAAGTAGGTCTGGGCCATTTCTGCACAGCTTCTATCTTCTTAGGATCTACCATATTTCCATCTTTGGATACAACATGCCCCAGAAATGATACTGAGTCTAGCCAAAATTCACACTTTGAGAACTTAGCATAAAGTCGATGTTCTCGCAATGTCTGCAACACAGTCGTGAGATGATTTTCATGTTCTCCTTGGCTACGAGAATATATCAGAATATCATCAATAAATACTGTTACAAATCTATCTAGAAACGGCTTGAACACCCTATTCATTAAATCCATAAATGCAGATGGAGCATTAGTCAGTCCGAAAGGCATCACAAGAAACTCATAAAGCCTGTATCGAGTTCTGAAAGCAGTCTTAGAAACATCTTCATCTTTGATTCTAAGTTGATGATAATCAGAACGGAGGTCAATATTTGAAAAATGGGCAGCTCCTTGTAACTGACCAAACATGTCATCTATATGAGGAAAAGGATATTTATTGCGTATTGTTATCCTGTTCAACTACCTATAGTCAATGCACATTCTCATGGATCCGTCTTTCTTCTTTACGAACAGCACTGGTGCACCCCATGGTGATACACTAGGTCTGATAAAACCCATATCTAGCAAATCCTGCAACTGTTTCTTTAGCTCCCTCAACTCTACTGGTGCCATCCGATATGGGGGTATTGATACGGGTTGTGTGTCAGGTGGAAATTCAATACCAAAATCTATTTCTCGTATTGGAGGCAATCCTGGTAAATCCACAGGAAATACATCAGAAAATTCTCTCACTACTGGTACACTTTCTATACTAACTATTTCCTTTCTTGTATCATTTACAATAGCTAAGAAACCCAAGCAACATTTCTTTAGAAGTCGTTGAGCAGACATAAAAGATACAACTTTGCAAATCTTTGTAACCTGACTCCCTCTTAGAACAAAACTAGGTTCATTTGGTATCTCAAACTTAACTATCTTTGCATGATAGTCGACGATAGCATAGTAAGAAGATACCAATCAATTCCTATCAGCATGTCAAAGTCAATCATATCAAGTACAATAAGGTCAGCTAGAGTATCTCTACCCTCAACCCGAATCTGACAAGCACGATACACATATTCAGCTAATAGAGACTCTCCAACAGGAGTAGCAACTAGAAAAGTATCATTCAATAGCTCAGTTTGTCTACTAAACCTCAAATCAAAGTACGAGGACACATAAGAGTAAGTAGATCATGGATCAATCAACGCAAGTGCATCAAATGAACAGACAGAAAGAATACATATAACCACATCATTCGAGGCCTGAGCATCATGTCCAGTAAATGAAAAAAAAATTCGCCTGACCTCTACCATCATTCCCTTTTCCTTGACTCACAGTGGCACAATCTCCAGCACCTCAAACTCTATTTCCTCTACCAGTAGCACCTAAGTATTACGAGTGGTCTGAGTAGGTGCAGCTGACTGAATAGAAACTTGGCTGAAATTCCTCGGAGGGTGAGGGCAATCCCTCAAGTGATATCCCAACTGGCCATACCGAAAGTACTCTCTATTTAGAACACGACACTGGCCCAAATGTGATCTACTATACATCTGGCAGACTGGAGTAGTGGCATATATCTGCCCAGAATTATGATGTCCAGGTGATGATGGCCCCTAGTACCCTGTCTATAATGTGGTATATATGTGGACTGTGAAGATATATGTTTCCCTGTCTGAGAACCTTGTTGTTGTTGTCCCTGATTTCCCGCTCTTCGATTTTCACTAAAACCGCCACTGAAAGACCCTCCTGTCTTGGCCTTCTTACGTAAATCAATCGTTGCACGCTCATCAGTCCCTTGGTTTCAATCTTTCTAGTAAGGTCAACTGCATCAGAGTAGGATAAAGTCTTCATCTATGTGGCTACTGCAGTGTATAGAAGACCAACCAATCCATAAACAAATCTCTGAACTCGAGCTTATTCGGTAGGCTCTAAGTAAGGAGCATATCTAGCCAGCTTACAAAACATGGTGTTATATGTTGATACATCCATATCTGGAGTCTGAAGCAATCTCTCAAATTCTCTAGCATATTTTTGCATCAGGTTGTCTAGAAGAAAATGATTCATGAACAACTTAGTGAATTCATCCCATGTCAGTGGTGTTGCGCCTGCTGGCTTTCCTAGCAATACAGTTTATACCATGTGTTGTCCATATCCTCTAGTTTGTATGATGCAAGCTACACGGCTCTCTCACTAGAACATCCTAGAGCATGTAATGCCTTGAGTGTCCCATCGAAGAAACTTTGAGGATCTGCTGAATTATCAGAACCGGTGAATTTTGGTGATTTCAATTTCAGGAACTCTTGTAGGGATACTTCCTTATTCCCGAAAATCTGAGTTTGTACAGGTGCTTGTGTCTGTAAAGTAGCCTGAGGAGCTGAACTTACACCCTGAGTAGGAACCAATGCCTATAACACATTCAATAACCTTGCCACTACGTCGGCAGGTAAGGCAATAATAGGTACAACAGTTAGCACTGGTGATGGAGCATCCTGGACCCCCTGTTCTTGCACTTGATCTGGCATAGTAGCTTGGGGTTGAACCATGTTCCCAACTTCAGGTTGAGGAGCAGCCCGACTTCTAGTTTGATGAACCCTAACTTGACCTCCACCCCAGGTAGCACCACATCCAGCAGATGAGGGTGTGCGTGTCCTAGCTATCTGCGAAAGAAATATTCCAATGTCAATCTCAAGTTATCTCAACGCATGATCAAAGAATGAAAGAAGGGAAAACATTCCTAGATGTTCAGTAGCCTGAAAAGCATAAGTATGGGCGCCTACATACCCATGAACAAGACTCTACTAAACAGTACTCCATGACTCGGGACTTAAAGCCTAAGCTCTGATACCAACTTTGTCACGACCCAATTTAGGATCATGACCGGCACTTAGGAGCAAGTGCTCCCAAGAAAGTCTTATCAGTATTCTACAGAAAAACGGATAGAGTTTCCCCTATTTTTTGACTATCCCAAAAATTTTCCTGTCTCAAATCAACAACCAAGCATCCTAATATCAATATAAATGAAAATGACTATATCAATTAACCAGAACAAATATCTACCATTAATATTCCACTCACTAACAACTAGAAATATTACTTTATCTCCAATTTTGATAAGAATGAGTGATACTCAATATAATTCTATAATAACAAAAGTATACTCAAGACACTAAAAGAATGACTATGGAGCGACTCTAAGAGTTCAAAGAAAAGACCATAACAATAAATAAAATCTCCGCCCATGCGAACAAGTACGAGGTTCACCAAGAACTATCAACTTGTGCTCTCTAATTAACGAAATCCTTGCCTACGTCAACTGTTGTCTCTGTAAAAAATTTTAGCAGGGAATGAGTCGCTACCTCGGTGAGTAATAATACTTAACCACAACTGTTTTTATTGGGGACAAGTCAGAAAATATGCTAGTATATATATTAAACAGAAAATATCATAAGAATACCCTTTCAGACACAATAAATAATAATCTGTCTCATCATGTTCTTCATGTAATATAAATCAACTGACAATTCGGTAATAAGTTCGGCAAATACTGTGTAATATCAATATTCATATTTGGGAGATTTCAACGAACGAATCATGTCGTCAGTATAACTGTGGACTCTTCACAAGAAGTCAAATATAACAGTAGTCCCTACTCGAGGGAAATCAGTAATGGTATGCTAGTTCTACCTTCCCACTAGAGAGGGCTATAAAGGTAATCGATAATTACAAGGTGCACCAGGTCTAACGAACCCGCCGTTAGCTAAGGGATCCTTTAAAGTCTACTCTCATTTATACTTGTCTCTGTAATCCATATATACTCGTAAAAATATTTTAAAATAATGTATGGCATATCGGTTCTTATCAAATCATGAAATTTCATTTCGATAACAGTAATTTCAAGTAACGGTAAAACATATCTAGTGACAACGAAAATATTTAAAACAGCGGTAATCATCCCAAATAACTATTTTTGTATCATATCGAGTAAAAGACTTGTCCAACATGCAACTCAAATAATCGGTAACATATTCATATTAAAAATCATGTGTAAATCATGCAAGTTATGAACACACAAATTGGGGTAATATTACTACTCTCAATACTCGTGCGATAACCAAACTCGTCACATCGAACGATCCAAACGACTTTCTTCAATCAAACTATAACCACATCAACATCGATCTCGTGTTAATTTCCTCATTTAGGCTAAATCCATCACTAATTTAGAATACCCAATTCTCCGAGTTTTATATTTTATCATCAATTCGCCGAATTATATTTACCCATGCTATGAGTAATTTAAATTAGTCCAAAATCTTTTAAATAAAAAGGTATTTATATGGTTTATTTCCTGCACTGTTCAATTTTCTTAATCGTGTGCATAAATTGAAACTGAAATAATATTATTGTCCATAATATTCCTTCTTAATTGGTACTTATCTTTTATACTCAATACTAGACTTACCACATTCAAACTCAAATTCGATATTGTCCAATGCAATACAGTTAAATACCAAAACTTAATCCTTAGACTCTAACTTAATTTACACCTAACAAAGATCATATATAATGAAACTAGTTTAAGTACAAATACATCAATACCCTTCTTTTTCCAAGTGAATTTATCCTACAGTAACATTGACCAACTTCCAATTGCATAATTTGCCCAGAATAACTCTTATTGGTATTAAATTTCTTATACCTTGTGAAATCCTTCAAATATATGAATTGAGATAAAAAGAATTACCAGAAGAACAGAACCCAAATGATAAATTCGAGTATTACCCATAAGAACCAGTGCGTATTTAAATTTTCTCAAGGTCTTCCATCCTCTTTCTTCTTCTTCTTCTTCTTCTCCTCCTGTTATTTCCTCCTCTATGGCTTTTTGTTTCTTCTCTGTTGTTTAGCAACAGCTTTGTTGCGTCTCTTTTCCCTTTTTCCTCTTTTCATGTTTCTCCTTCTAATGGGCTTTAGCCCATTCTCTTATTATCTCTTTTTTTTAAACTTTTGTTAAAGACTTATATGCCTTTATTAATATATAGGGTATTACATAGATATTCTTTTTCATTGTCACCTTGGTCAGTATATACTGCTTAGCTATCAATCCTCAATTATTATTCATGTCCCTTTCTAGCAGTGGCACTGTAATTTCTACAACAAGATGAATTTGCTTAAAGCACTTTTTTTTTGGCAGCTCTTAGCTTTGTTCCTTTAATTGTTATATTTTCCAAATCTAGAGTTTGATTAGGAAAGTGCATCACACATTACTAGAAATTCGGTCAAAACTGACATTAAAAAACCGACCAAAAGCCCATCTATTTTTCAAACTATTTTTTTTAACGACCAATCAACTTCGGTGGGTTTTTTTGGGCAAAAATATGGGAAACTATTTTTGCGTCTCGTGAAATTTATTTTTCAAGAAACTGACCAACTTTGATCGATTTTTTATTTAAAATAAATTAAAATTAGTATTCAAAAAATAGACCGAAGTCGATCAGTGATTTTAGTCGGTCATTTTAAAAATTCAACAGATTTTGATCTTTAATTTTTTTTTAATATAACTGACCGACATTGAATGGTTATTTTTGCGCGAAAATGCAATTAAAGAGTATAAATAAAATAGAAAGTCTTAAACCAAAATACATCAATGGTCTAATAGTAGAATATTATCCAGCCACAGTACAAACCCCAGTTCGATTACCGACCGACCGACTTCGGTCGGTTATTCGGCAAATTTTTTATTTTTGGTTATTTGTGGACTTTAATAGCGACCGAACTCGGTCGGTTGGATCTACCGACCACACGATTACCAACCTCTACGAATCGATCATTTTTCGGACAATTATCGACCAATATCGGTCGGTTTTGGTAGTCGGGATTCCCCTTTTTTTAGTTGTGGCATCAAATATTATTCTCTCCATAACGGCCTGACCGGTCGTTTTGAGAATTAATGCCCCATTCAACGACTTAAGGTCCCCGAGCAACTAGTATATATTATGACTTGCGTGCGCAGTCCGTAAATTTTTTTGGAATGTTTTTTATATGAAAAATTGCTTAAAATGTGAAATAGAGCTTGAAAACTCAACTAAGTTGACTTCGGTCAATATTTTGAGTAAACGAACCCGAATTTGTATTTTAACTTTTTCGGTAGGTCCATATCGTGATTTGGGACTTGTTCATATGCCCAAAATCGAATTCGTAGGTCCATAGCTCAAATTATCGTCATTTGACGGAATCCAGAAATCTAAGGCTACAGATTTGTAAAGTTTGACCAGAGATTGGACTTTTGAGCAAACGATCCCGGAATGAAACTTTAATAATTCCAATAGCTCCGTATGGTGATTTCGGACTTAATCGCATATTCGGTTTTGGATTTGGAAGTCCGTAGGACAATTCGGCACATTTTGGCGAAAGTTGGAAAATAGAAGATTTTTGAAAAGTTTGACCGAGAGTTGACTTTTTGATATCGGGGTCGCAATCTGATTCTAAAAATTATAAAAGCTCCATTATGTCATTTATGACCCGTTTGCGAAATTTGAAGTCATTCCGGATTGATTTGATACATTTTGGCGCAAAATATAGAAGTTGGAAGATTTGAAAACTCATAATTCAATTAGATGCGTGATTCGTAATTTTGGTGTTGTTTGACATTGTTTGAAGCCTCGAATAAGGTCGTATTGTATTTTGAGACATGTTGTATAATTGGTTAAGGTCTCGCGGACGTCGGGTGAATTTTGGAAGGTAAACAGAATGGATTTCGAACAAAGAGGGTTGCTGGAAATTTCTGTTGCAGAGATGTTCGCCAGAAATTTCTTGTGCGTGGAGCCAACTTTGGAAGCTTATATCTTGCAATCTATAACGAATCTGAAAATTATCAAAATATGAAAGTTAGCCCTTTGATTCTAGTTTCCAGAAAGTTAAATTATTCATCATTTGAACATTTTTACCAAAAGGTATTGTAGAGTGAATGAAGGTTGGTAAAGCAGTGTCCCCAGAAATTTCATAAGAAATTGAAATTTCTTATGCATAGAGCCGAGTTTGAAAGCTTATATCTCGCAATCCTTAAGAAATAGGAAAATTATCAAAACATGAAAGTTGTATCTCTTTGATTCTAGTTTCTAGAAAATTAAAACATTCATCATTTGGATATTTTTACATAAAGTTATGATCGATTGAATGAAGGCTGGTGCAAGCAAGTTCTGGTGTGGACTTTTAGTGACGGATGGGCAGAAACTTAAGGACCAAATATGGCCATTTTCTTCATTTTGTTTTGAATTTTTTCCTTGGGAGATTTTCACGGGAAACATTGGGGTAAGTGTTCCTTATCCTATATTGATTATATTTCATGATTCCATACTCATTTACATTATGAATCCGTGAATTTACGGAAGAAAAATCAAGATTTTTGCAAAATCTTCCAAAACCTAAAATTTAAGATTTGGAGGTCGAGTTGTTATCAGAATTTGATAAAATTAGTTGTTGAACTCGTATCGGAATGGGTGTTCGGGTTTGTGAAATTTGTCGGGTTCCGAGGTGCAGGCCTGGGGGTCGAGTTTTGGGTCGATTTTTAGATTCTTATAAAGATTGAGACTTCATGATCTGGAATAGTTTCTTATGAGTTTTATTTGTGTTTTGAAGTTATTTTGATTAGAATTGGGCCATCCACAGGTCGTTTCAACCGATGAGTTCATTTTAGAGTACCGGGTTGTCTTCTTTGAGGTAAGTATCTTGCCTAACCTTGTGTGGGAGAACTACCCCGTAATATTTGAGATTTTTATGTTGTTTGTAGTCCGCGTATGTGAGGTGACGGATACATGCTCAGACTTATGTTGTGGAAATTGGACTAGGTTCTTGTATTCATTGAAAATGTAGTTGTTCTTGTATGATTACGTTCCTTAATAATCGTTTCACCTTTATCGACTTAATTAGAATTAATTGCTTCATGATTCACTCTTATTGATATTTGATTCACATGTGTCTTAATTGAGACTATTATTTTTTCCATTTGCCATGTTGCCTTCTCCCTAATTGCTTATCCATATTTGAAGTTATAGTTATTCCTGTTTTGTAAATGCTCTCCCTTATTTGAAGTTATAGTGATCTTCCCGCTGCCTACCTTTAGTTGAATTGGTTGTACCTCTCCCATAATTGTTCAATCTTAGAATAAGGTTAAAGGTTTTATGCCTTAGTGAACTTACCCTTATTTGGAAATATTGGACTCATGTTAGTCCTTGCTGTTGAACCGTACAGTGCGTACTATTGTTACATGTTATTTTGTTTCTTGTTGAGTTGTTCTTATCATGCCTAGTTTTCCTTATTGTGGTCCTTCCTTGTTAACTAGTTTTACCTTTTTCTTGTGATCGAAGGTTCTTGAGTTGATTTATTTATCGTATCTTGTATTATTATCATTGTTGATGTTGTACTCGTGGTGGTGATGCACGCGGTTGTGATTATTGTGATGCACAAGGTTTCTGTCGTGCCGTGTTAATATGGGGTTGCACGGGATTTCTGTCGTGATGTGGTTGCTATTGATATTTGCACATGCGGCGTGACAAGGCGATATATATATATATGTGGGTTGCGCATGTGGCGAGACAAGTTGGGAATATTATTGTGGGCGTGTGGCGAGACAAGTCGGGCATTCACCTTACTACTGCACACGTGGCGAGATAAGGTGGGATGTGTCAGGGATTGAGTTGTGATGACTTGTGTTGACCTGGGGCATTCTTGTTGTTGATACTTGTGTAGTGTTACACTTACTTGTGTGAGCTTTATTTTGTGAAAGTTATGAAAACCTCTTATGTGTTGTCCGTTCCTATTTCTTATGCTTATTAGTTGTTTGAACTATGTTAGGACATTTGCACAAGCATACACGTAGTTAGCCCTCTTATCGGATTAAGGGATTTTCCTTGCTATTATTGAGTGTAGTAACCCTGGTTGTACTTGTCTCCTATGTGTGAATGACTATAATTGGCACGTGAGTTGTCCGTGCAGTTATTAGCTGAAGTTAGGGCACAAGATGCCAAGTTCAAATATTGGGATTCGTGAAATTTGATTTGTCCGAGGTTCGGTACCTCGTGGAGTTGACTAAAACCTGATGTAAAAGTAGTTGTAATTGCTGAGTTATTACTTGTCCTTGTTATATATGTGATTCCGAATTTAGGTTGTGTTCCATTCACCCTTCTATGTTATTTTATAGTTTTTCGCTGATACTTGATGTTTCTTCCCTTATTGAATTTACTGTATTGTTAGCCTTATTGCGTGGTCTTATGTAGATGTCAGCACCGTTGTTCCTATGCTTATACTTGTTCAGTTTATTAGACCAGTGGGTGTCTTGACTGCTCCTCGTCACTACTTCACCGAGGTTAGTCTTGATACTTACTGGGCACCGCTGTGGTGTGCTCATACTAGACTTGTGCACATTTTTTTTTGCAGATTCTAGGTATTGCGTAGCCGATTGATCGTTAGCTAGCAGTGCGGGTTGCTGTTGTGGAGACTCAAGGTAAAACCTGCTACAGCATTCGCGGGTTTCGGAATCACCGTCCTGTTTTGTCCGTACACTGTTTTATTTATTCCTGAATAGTTCTATTTAGAAGTTATAGTAAAAATTCTGTAGAGTTTATGACTTGTACTACCAGTTTTGGGGAAATATGTTTATTGTATAAAGAATTCATTTTAGAAATTATTAAAATGTTAAATTATTATTATTGTATTTTCGGTAAATGTTAGGCTTACCTAGTCCTTAGGACTAGGTGCCATCACAATAACCAACGGAGAGGAAATTGGATCGTGACACTCTCTATTCTAAAATGTTCATAATTTTTCAGTCTCGTAGTCTAAACAAAGTTAATTATGTAGCGCTGTATGAGAGATCCAAGCCCGCGGAATTAACTAGTTGCAAGTCCAGAGTGAATGGGAGCACTGCCTAATACATGTGAAGTGCCATTGGTATTAAGAGCTCGTCGGAAAAATCTCATTGAAGTTGATAAAAGAATTGGGGTGACTGCCCAGCATCTGGAAACATTAGGAGCTGACAAGAAATAACTCCACTGCAAAATATCCTAGTTTTTGAGAGCCAGGAAACCATGTCGCCACATACTTTTCCCATAAAGAACAACATGGGATGGGACTCAAGTTCAGTGACTCTTACGCAATGGTTGGGATGTAGAAGTAACAAGAGACAGACTAATTATATAAAAATGGAGAATGGTTTTCTTTCTTTGCTTTCGGAATCCGAAGAAGGAAACATAAAAATCTATAGAATTCTGGGAGTAATAACATCAAAAGCAACCTCTCCTATGTCAATAAGAGTTATCTATCTATCTATTTTATATACTATATTAAATGCACGAAGTCCTTTAGTGAAATATTGTCCGTCTTTTTTATCCTTTAAAATAGATTTTCTATTGGACAAAATAGTAAATTAAGTTACTCTCCTATTATTTATGACTTCAAAAATAACTAAATTTTATTTATTGTGTCTTTCCTTATTAAATCAGGTAAGAAGTCCTAATATTAAAGATTTTAAAATTATGTATCATTTCTTATTTATTTAAATTATGTAATATAATTATATTGCTTTCCATATTAGTTTTCGATTTTGGTGAAATCAACTAATAAGTGAATTATTAAAGTTTGTAAAAGATCCAGAAGATTTAATGCCTTACTAACATGAGTATGTACCATTGTACCATATTTTGATACATAACTATAGAGTTTCAAGACGCTCACTAAAAGTAAAAGCTTTTTAATATTTTAAGGATATGTGTGTGTGTGTGTGTGCTGAAAAAGATAACATAACATATTTCATTTGATTTTTTTATTCATGAATTAGCAATTAACAAAGGCGTTTAGATAGTTTTCAAGTGAGTATGAACAACAGAGAATGACAATATCCTAATTTCGTTTTTACTTAATAAAAAAGATTCGCAGATACTTTTAGGTGAAGTAGCAATTTATAGTTACGTTACATACTTATAACAAATTTTAAATTAAACAATAATTTATATGAAATAAAATTTTAATCGATTTTAAATAGAAAAGATTCAATAACTATAATATTAATTAATTTTAAAATTTTAAATATTAAAAAAATAATAAAATTATAATTTTATTCAATATAAAATCTACTTTTAAAGGTAAAAATTGATCAACATGTCGACCATAATGCATTCCATGTTAATTTTATAATATTTTAGAATTTTACAATCAACAAAAAATTTATTTGTTAAATCCTTGCTTATTTAAGTAGGTAGTAGGGAGTCTCTAAGATCAATTAAGATTTCAATTATCTTTTTATTATTTAAACAGTGTAAATACTATTTTGAACTACTTTCCTATTCAAGAAATATTTCAAAACACTAATAATTATACAAATACAAAAATTCAAAATTTATATTATAATTATAGTTAAATATTTAAAATTTTCAATGTTAAAAAATAATTAAATCTTTAAATTAAGCAATTAAAAGAATCTAAATTTTCAAATCCATCATATAAGTAAATTATTTGTTAAGGTGACAAAACTCGTAAGGTATATTTTCTTATATTAAGTTAGTTAATGTAAGATATTCACTCAAGATTAGTTATTTTTTATATTCTACATTATCGCTGTTAATTTTTTAGGAGGTATAGGGCGCACATTTTCATATCCAAATCTCTAAAAGACCAAAGGATTCAATTTTAATTTGTACTGGTTGAAAAACCTTTGACGAATTGTGATAAAGTATTTTGTATTTTGTTTTCCATATTAATCACAAAAATACAAATAATTTTATAAAATATTTCCACATAAGTCCTTATAAATTATCATAAGTCATCTAAAAACTTAGAGAGATATGATTTCTTCATTTATTGAACTTGCTTAATACCATTTATCGTTTTCATGAACTTTTTAATTACTAATATGGGTACACACACAAAGTGCGTACCCTAAAACTAGTTATTATAAAAGCACGAATAATTTATGCTAAATATTGAAGAACTAAAATAACTTTGAAATATTGATCGACTTTTATAACTTTTATTATTTGTATAATTTAAGGATATAATTGTACCTTACCTAATGCTGGTTTTTTTTTTCCATTTAAACTACGCATACACCAACACTACAAAGCCTGACTTTGGTCAAATTCTTTTTCTTCGTTGCATATTTCTTCTTTTCTATCCTACTTTTTGTTGGACAATATATGGCTGTTTGGGCTTTTGGAGTCTACTCCTCATTGCTAACTTTTTTTTTTCTAGCCTATTTCCTTTTTGACAATAATATGCTTCCTTATTTAATTTTCTCCCGTTTGCATAGAATTCAGCTTTATTGTATGAATTCATGTAAAAAAAGAATAAGTTAGTTATTCCTATAAAAGATGCAATTGTTTCACATTATTTATTGTTTTCTAACGGTAATGGTGTAGAAAGAAACAATTTTCTCTAAATGTATTATTACTTCTCTCTATTGTCTCCATTTTTTCGTAATTGAGTAATGCTTTAGGGCCATACATATGAGTTAGAGAGAAAAACAATGACATTTTAGCTTATTATTTTGTGTCGTACTTCTTTATTTTTCGGCATACTTTTAGTCTGGATATCAAAGTCTTTTACATTAACGTAGTATTATGTTTAAATTGTATACCTTTAGAGATCAATGGTTTGTGATATTTCAATTAATTTTAGTGTAACAATATTAATTTTCAGGTATTAGATGATATTTTGCAGCTTTTATTTATACATTGCAGGTATTTCACATAGCGTAACGGAACCAGATTTGAAAAAATAATATGTCCCAATAAATAACCTTAAACCTTATGATGTTCAAATGGGTAATTAAGGTATTAGTTATTTGAAAAGACCAATAACAAAATATAAGAACGACAGAGAAAAGAGTTTGTGTTGGCATTTAACATTTGTTGACGAAGAGGTAGGCTTATTTTGCATATTTATTTTGATATAATTTATTACGATCCGACCGGTCATTTTGAGCTCTAGTGCGTCGTTCAGCAGTTTGGGGTCATGAGCGGCTCCGTTTAAGATATTATGACTTGTAGGTATGGTTTGAATTTCGGAAAATTTTAGAGTTGGTTTGGAAAGAAAATTCTCATTTCAGAAGACTTAAGTTGGAGAAATGGACTAAGATTTGAATTTTGAGTAAACGACCTCAGAATCAGGATTTAAGGGTTCCTGCGGGTTTGTATGATGATTTTGGACTTGGGCGTATGTCCGGATCAGGTTTTGGATAACCCGGGAGCGTTTCGATGCATATTGTGGAAGTCAGCATTTTTGAAAAAATTTCCTAAATTTGGCTTGAAGTGCATTTCAGTGATGTTGATGTCCGTTTGGGATTCCAAGTCTGGAAATAGCTCTGTATGGTGATTCTGGAGTTGGGAGCGTGATCAGAAGTGAATTTGGATGTCCGTAGGTCATTTTGAAGTCATATGGCTAAAGAAAGAAATTTGAAGGTTTTTGAGAAATCCGACCGGAAGTGAGAATTTTGATATCGAGGTCGGAATGTGATTTTGGAAGTTGGAGCAGGTCTGTAATGTCGAATATGACTTGTGTGCAAAATGTGTGGTCAATCAGACGTGATTTGATAGGTTTCGGCATCGGATGTAGAAGTTGAAAATTTCTAAGTTCATAAAGTTTGAATTTTGGTGCGATTCGTGATTTCGGCATTGTTTNGTGTCATTTGGTCTGTAATGTCGAATATGACTTGTGTGCAAAATGTGTGGTCAATCAGACGTGATTTGATAGGTTTCGGCATCGGATGTAGAAGTTGAAAATTTCTAAGTTCATAAAGTTTGAATTTTGGTGCGATTCGTGATTTCGGCATTGTTTGATGTGATTTGAAGCCTCAAAAAAGTTCGTGGGATGTTATGGGACTCAGTCGTGTGATTGGACGGGGTCCCGGGGGCCTCAGGTGTGTTTCGGGGTGGTTTCGAACCATTTTTTCCTTACCTGTTGCTGTTGTTTGTTGGTGTCACTGGTAAGCTATGCGATCGCGGCCCATAGTGTGCGCTCGCGGAGAAGGAATTTGAGGGGCTGGAATTTTATCTTGTGTGATCACAGTAGTAGTTGCGCGATCGCACAGTAGGAAAATTGAGGCCGCAGGGAATTTCCCTGTGCGACCGCACAAGGGTGTGTTTGGGGGCTTCTGGGGCTTGGCCTGTGCGAACGCACGAGCGTATGTGCGAATGCACAGTAGAAGAAATAAGGGGGCTACAACTTTGGTTTGTGCGAGCGCAGGTGCTGGGCTGCGATCGCACTGAGTGAATTTGTGAGGCAGCATAGTTGGCCTATGCGATCGCGGAGCATGTACTACGATCGCATAGGAGGGTCACCTAGGCAGTGCGTTATTTTAACGGGATTTTAGCCATTTCATCCATTTGTTTCATTGATGTGAGCGATTTTGAGGAGCTTCAAGAGGGGTTTTCCACCAAGCATCACTAGGTAAGTAATTTCTTCATGTTTTTAAGATTTATACAAGGATTATACATGAATTAGACATGGAAATTAGTAGAAAATTGAGATTTTGGAGGAAAGACCTAAAAATTTGTATTTTGGATTTCTACCACGAATTGAGCATGAATATTTAAGAAACTTGTATATTTGAGTTAGTAACGCTATGAGTAGGGTATATCTTCGAGAAATTTTAGATTCTGGGCACGTGGGCTCGAGGGCATTTTGGTCATTTTACTGAGCGGAGATGGGAAATTATATAATTTAGAATTGTTGCAAATATTAAAGTATATTTTTATTGGTTTGTCATTGTTTGGATAGTTTCGGAGCGTTGTGCGATGTTTGGAGTCATCGGAAGGGCTTGGAGGCCGGTTATGGAATTTCGAAGCGAGGTAAGTCTCCTTTCTAACTTTGTGAGGGGGAATTGTCCCTCTAGGTGAATTAATTAAGTATGTGCTATTATCTTCGGGGGCTACGTATGCACAAGGTGACGGGAGTCCGTGCGTAGCTACTATTATGCCATGTCCGGGTAGTCTAGGACCCACTAGCATGCCTTACGTGTTGTACCTGTAATCCTGCCCAAAATATTAAATTGCTAATATAATCGAAATCGCAATTGAATATCTTAAGAAGACTAGAGTTCATTTTTTTAATCATCTAGAAAGAGAATTGATTCCTCTGTAGAAAATTGTATACCTGGTAGGGTTATATTATGAAATATAATTAAACTTGGCAAATGAGTTTCAAAATAAAGATTTAAGAACTATAGCTCATGTTCCTTTAAGAATAATTTTACCACTTTCCTGAGAAAATTATTTTCTTGATAAAATACAGATTTATTATGTGGATATATGTACATATGAGCACCTGAGTCGCAGGTATGATTCGCGAGCAGGCTAGCCTTATTATTTGTATGTATAACTGCGTCGCATGATCGATTCACGAGCGGGGAAGATAGTTGCATCTATGGTTCGAGTCGTTCGACCCTCGACAATGCACAGTTTATTATTGTTGGTCCGCACCATTCGACCCTCGGCATTGCTTGCGCATGATAATTACTGCATATTTTCTATGATTTTTGTCTGATCACTGGCCCGAAATTTTAAGTTGTCAATAGAAATGACAGAGATTTAAAGTTACTAAAATATTTTGGAAGAAGTTGTTCCTTCCCATTTATTAATTGTTGTTAATATGACGAAGATATAAAGTGTTAAATGTGAACGGAGTTGATAATATTTATTCATGATTTTAATAAATTGCCTATGATAATCATGCTTAGTGTCACACTTAAATATTCTAAATTCACCTTTAGCAAGTGTTTAATTTGACCCCTCGTCACTACCTCTCTGAGGTTAGGCGCGCGACTTACTGAGTACACATTTTTTGTTTGTACTCATGCTCCACTTGTTGTGCATTTTATTGCACAAGTACTTTCACAGCGATGTGGAGGATTAGAGACTTAGGCGAGTTGCATCATCCGAAGGCGATTCGCAGCTGACAGAGTCTCCCTCATACGGTATAACATTATTTTAATTTCCTAGCCCGCTTGTATTTCGGACAAGCTTTGTAGAAATTGTAAAATTCTTAGAAATTGCTCATGTACTTGTGACACCGGGTTCTGGGATGTGTTGGGATATAATTGCTAAAGTGTAATGTTCAAACCATTGTTTTACTTAATAGATTTTATTTAGTTAATATGTAATAAAGTGAAAGGAAATATTTTTCATAAATGTTAAACCCGGAAATTATTTCAATTAATTAATGATTGGCTTGCCTGACAATGATGTCCGGCGCCATCACAACCTTATGGATTTTGGGTCGTGACACCAACGTGTTGTTGAACGGCATCAAAGGAAGCAGCTCACTGTGAAATCCCTAAATCTCGAGGAGTCAAGAACATGCTCCGGGCTGACCACCAGATGTACCTGCCTCAGAGCCTGTACAATTAAGTACAGAAGCATAGCATGAGTACATAAACATCATGTACCCAGTAAGTATCCAGTCTAATCTCGAAGAAATAGTGACGAGAGGTCGACTTGACACTCACTAGGGGCAAAACAATTTATTCAATTATAAGGCTAAGCATGAATATCAAAGTTAAATAACAATAAAGACAAGAAATGACAAATCTCTCCACAAGTACATTTAGGTGCCAACTCCTGCTAAACAGATTACAACTTTATTCTTTAAGGCCTTTTTTAATGGTTTGAAAATCATAGGAAATACCAAGCAAATTAACATGCGCACAATATGTCAAGGACGTACAGCTTGATCCAACAGAAAAGTAAATGTGCACTGTCGAAGGGTCAAACGACGCGAACCATAGATGCATCTATTAACCTGCCGATGCGAACGACCTACTCCCATGAGAGTAGTGGAGGAAATCACCCGCTCGCGGAATATAATTGTGAAGCGGTTTCACATAAACATAGCACATTCTTATCAATTCATTTTTCAAATTAATGACTTACCTGAAACCTTTAAATTCTTAAGATGTTGATGTAAACTTTCACTCAATGATGACCACACATATAAATCAATTAGCAATGTTCACAAGGCATGGTGTAAGCCTAAACTACCCGAACATAACAAGAATAGTCACTACGCACGGACCCTCGTCACCTAGCACGTACGTAGTCCCCCACAATCATTCACATAATAAATTATTTCACCTATGGGGACAATTCCCCTTACAAGGTTATAAAGGAGACTTACCTCGTATCAAGCCTACTTCCCGATTCAAGAATGCGCTCACACCTCCAAATTTGACGCCCGACAACTCGAAAATAGCCAAACATTACATAAACTAGTCAATCTATGCTCGAAAGTTCATAATTCCACCGTTTAAGTGACTACCCAAGCCAATTTGTAAGATTCTTAAAATTCACCCCTAGGGCCCACATGCTCGGATTTCGGAAATTTTTAAAGAAAGTTGTTACCCATAACCTAAGGATCAATAATATATGATTTTACTAGATTCCATAAGAAATTTCGTGGTTAAATCTCATTTATATCAAAACCTTAAGTTTTACCCTAAACCCATAATTTTCACTAATCTTTGTGTGTTAATCTACCCAAAAACTAAGTAACAAACTCACACTGAGTAGGAAATACATTACCTCAAGGTGCTAAGTCAAAACCTCTATTTTTGGGAGCTCCTAAATCGCCCAAAGTGTGATAAATGCCCTCAAATGAGCCTAAGTCCCGATTTAAAATGACCTCACTGCCTCCAGCTATTTCTCACCTGCGGCGAGTGGACCGCACTTGTGGTCCCGCTCCGGGGACCAGGGTCCGCATCTGCAAAAAGGGGAGGAGCTGGCATGGATCGCACCTGTGGAAGGAGTCCCGCACCTGCGGCTCCACTTCTACGAAGAAGGGACCGCATCTGAGGATCCTAGGCACCCCCTCAATGGCCGCATCTGCAAGGCTTCGATCGCATCTGCGGTCTCGCACTTGCGACTGGCCAATCGCAGGTGCGGTCGCACCAGACCTGGTGCACCAGCATCTTTCTTTGAGCTGGGACTCACCTCGTGCGACATCTGAATGACATCCGGGGCCCCCGGGGCCCTGTTCGAATATACCAACAAGTTCTAAATCATAATACAGACTCGCTTGAACCTACGGAACGTCCAGAACAATATAAATCTAAGAATCGTACCCCAAAACCAACTAAACTCAACTTAAGAACTTTAACTTCTTGGATTCACTTCCAATACGCCGAAACATACTTATACTACTCAGAATGACACCAAATTTTGCGAGCAAGGCATAAATGCCACTACAGAACTATTCCCAGTCTCGGAATTCCGTTCAGACCTCGATAACACCAAAACACGTTCCAAACCTCAACTTTTGAACTTCAAGAATCATATTTACTATTTGGCGCCGAAATACCCTCGGGTCATCCAAAACCCGTTCCGAACATACTCCCAAGTCCGAAATCATCATACGAACCTATTGGAACCTTCAAATCCCGATTCCGAGGTCGTTTACTAAAAATGTTTATCGAAATCAAACTTGTCCTTTAAGGACAACCTTAAGGAACTAAGTGTTTCAATTCCACCCCGAACTCTTCCAATTCCCGAACCAACCAACCCTGTAAGTCATAAATCAATAAAATTAAATACAGGAAGTCTTATTTAGGGGCACAGGGTTCCAGAAAGCAAAACGGCCGATCGGATCATTATAGTATGTATTAGGTACTACATAACCATGATAGTATGATGTATAGGGTATATCAAAAATGAGTAGAACTTTAAGTAATTTGAGACAATTCTTAACTATGCGGGTAATTGGTTAATTATCAAATAATGGGACATTACCTAGTTAATTAATAATTATTGGTTATCTTTGGATAAATACTAAGGTCTTTGGATAAAAATTAAATTAACTAACATGGCATATTTTGGCTTAGCAACATTATGACTCTTACCTTCGTTAAACTAGGTGGCATGAATAGAAATGAGACATTGAAAAGGGATAGTTGGGGTGGCAGTGTTTAGAAGGCTTCCTACTTCTTGTCCTACTTTAGAAGGCTTCCTACTTCTTGTCCTATTTATTTTGATAACCATCCTCACAAGTATTCGAATTCATGGTTGAGTTGATAATAAAACTTTAGGTGAGGAAATTTTTCTTCAGTTGTGTATATAGTGGAACTTCATAATGCGAAGGTGCAAGAGTTAAGGGGAAAATGATAAGTCTTCTAAGCTCTTGAATTTCCAGAATATCACACGGTTTTTTCCCCTAATCCAGGTATGTTAAGGCTATTCATTCTTTATTTTGGCATGATCCAAGTAACGATACGTAAATATAATACTAATCCATAAGTGGTTCTACTCTTAGCAGTTAAGGATATCTACATTATTCATTCCTATAAAATGATATTCAAGCATGTCTAACTATGTTCCTAAGTCCTATTGAGGTATATGATAGAGATGTTAATGTTTATAATATAGTGATACATGTACATGCATCTTCATGCATTTACCACCGTGCTATGGCCGGTCGGGCAGTTACCACCGGTTGGGCAGTTATATATCATTATTTACCACTGGTTGGGCAGTCATGCATATACATTTACCACCGAGCTACGGCCGGCCGGGCAGTCATGCATTTAACATCGTGCTACGGTCGGTTCGGCAGGTACCACCAGTTGGGCAGTTATGTATCACTATTTACCATCGGTTGGGCAGTCATGCATATTCATTTACCATCGAGCTACGGCCGGTCGGGCAGTCATGCATTTACCACCGTGGTATGGTCAGTCGAGCAGTCACCACTGATCAGTTGGAAGGGTAGTCACCACTGATCAGTTGGGCAGTCATGCATCATACGATATGGATAATAGAACCGATCTCAAAGAGAAGCATTGTATATATATATATATATATATATATATATA
>ML394211.1:65396-119171 GCA_005239525.1 Nicotiana knightiana | reverse complement strand
TTTTATGTCGAGCAATTGCTAACCATGCCATAAAAGTACTAGAGTTTATGCTGAGATGTTAGTTTGATTTTAAGTTCTTGCACTCACCACTTAAATAGCCAAGTTCAAGTGTTCCATTTCAAGAGTCGTTTTTCCATTTTCCCGTCACTTTCTCTTTATTTGTTAAGAAATGTGTAATAGCAATGGAAGTGCTAGCAAGTAGTAACTAATACAATTCTCAGAAGTAAAATCTAAGTGGGCGTTTGGACATAAGAAATGTAAAATTTTAAAAAAAAAAGTAAAAATGGTATTTGAAAATTAGAGTTGTGTTTGAATATGAATATAATATTGGGTTGTTTTTGAAAATTTGTGAGTGATGAGTGAAAATTTTAAGAAACAACATTTTGAAATTTTTCAAATTTTCGAAAAATATAAAGATTCATCTACAAGTGAAAATTTAAAATTTTATAAAAAAATAAAAAAAATTTGGAAAAAAATGAATTTTTTTAATGTCCAAACGGGCTCTAAAGAAGAGTTAACATACAATTACCGACATATTATGGGGGAGGCAAATGTTACCAAGAAAATGCCTTGGCATAGATCTCCATACTAACTCTTTAGTCCTTCTTAACTCATAAAAAATGGCTGAATTTTAAAAGAAAAAAAATCCTCTCTCTCTCTCTCTCCGCGAGCTCCTTTAAGCCACAACACTCACTTCAAAAAGCAGTACAAATCTACTTCAACATATGCTTCAGATCTTCGAATTTTCATCTCGCATGCATAAATTTCTGTGTGTCGGTGTGTGCGCGGTTGGATCTTGAGGTTTCTATTATTAAGTGCTACTAGTGAAAATGGGTCACTTGAATCTACCATCGTCAAAGCGAAATGTTCGACAGTGGCGTCTTCTTGATTTAGTATCAGCAGCTTTCTTTGCAGCAGTGTTAATTTTCTTCCTTCTTTTGTGTACCCCTTTGGGTGATTCCTTGGCTGCTTCAGGGCGCCAGTCTCTGCTTCGTTCTGCTTCTGGGGATCCACGTCAGCGCAGTCGCCTTGTCTCACAGGTACAATTTCTCATGATACTAGTAATACTTTTAGTTCGTTTGGATTAGATCCGTTTTAATAATTTGTGGGTTAATTAATAGGTGGAGTCAGGGAGGCAAACTACAGGTATTGATGCATGCCCAGCAGACTATGTGGATCATATGCCTTGTGAGGATCCAAGATTAAATAGCCAGTTGAGTAGAGAGATGAATTATTATAGGGAAAGGCATTGCCCTTTGCCTAAGGACACCCCTCTTTGTTTGATTCCACCCCCACAAGGTTACCGCGTTTCTGTTCACTGGCCTGACAGTTTGCACAAGGTAAATACTAAAGGTTAAATCTTTACTAGTTATAGTTTATCTGAAGCTAATCAATCACCTGAAGCCAAGAAGCTTGTTTTGAAATGTCTTGAAGACTTTTTTAGATTTCAGCACGTGGCGCTACTGTTGAGTCTAATTTTTGTTGATGGATGGATGGCTGTGAGAATCGAACCTAAGACCTCTTCTTGTTCTGATGCCATGTTGAAATGGGTGAATTGCTTATCTAAAAGTTTAAGCTATTACAACAGAAACTTTTATTTATTTATGTTAGGTGTGCAACATTCTGAGTGAGTTGTGAAATTACAAGATTGGTTTGTTTCAGTCAAGGTGAGCTGGATTTAGCTGCATGGAACAACATTTAAATTGCCTTTTGATGTAGTCTCATCGGTACTTTATCACCGAGGATAAGATGCGTGAAGCGAGGCTTAGATGGTTCGGGCATGTGAGAAGAGAAGCCCAGATGCCCCAATGAGGAGGTGTGAACGGCTGGCTCTGGCAGGTAGGAGAAGAGGTAGAGGGTGGCCTGAAAAATATTGGGGAGAGGTGATCAAGCAGGACATAGCATGACTTAACATGACCCTTGATAGGAGGATATTGAGGTTGAAGATTAGGGTAGAAGGGTAATAGGTCGTGATCTGTTCCAGGTTTATTAGGGCTAGCTGACTAGTTCATTGTCTTTGATTCTTAGAGTGCTAGTACTACGTTTTTTTTTCCAGTGCTATCTTCCGCTTCATTTTTCTAGTACTCTGTCGTGTTAATGCTTCTTGCTATTGCTTTTGATATTGCTCTTGCTTTCTTCCTTTTGCGTTTTTCCTGGTTCATACATTGCTGGTATCTTTTTCCGAGCCTTGTTGTTATTTACTTGTTCCTATTCTTCCTCTCGAGCCGAGAGTCTTTCGGAAATAGCATGTCTACCTCTCCAAGGTAGGGGTAAGGTCTACGTACACATTACCCGCCCCAGACCCCACTTGTGGGATTCCACTGGGTTGTTGTTATTGTTGGTACCTTATGTATGATCTTGCTCGAATACTGATAGTGCTGCTTGTTGTAGTTTCATTAGATGGATGACTTTTCCCTAATCTTGGACCTCTTTTGGTGGCAATGGACTTAGTAATCCAGCCTCTCAATTTGTTAAAAGAATTTAGTTCTTCTTTTCTTGTAGATTTGGCTTAAATTGTTGCATTACATCTGTAATTGTGGGCCTCTTTGGTGGCAGTTCTTGATAACTTGAACCCTATCCATTGAAGATTGCATTTTTCACTTCATTTGTCTTTTCGAGTGTTTAATTATTGCAATCATGGTCACAATAATCCTTCCCTTTCTTCCCAGATATGGCATGAGAATATGCCCTACAATAAAATAGCTGACAGGAAAGGGCACCAAGGATGGATGAAAAAGGAAGGGCCGTATTTTATCTTCCCTGGTGGTGGAACTATGTTTCCTGATGGTGCAGAGCAGTATATCGAGAAGCTTAAACAGTACATTCCAATTGCTGGTGGAGTTTTGAGGACTGCCCTTGATATGGGATGTGGGGTAGGATGTTCTTGCTCGGTTCCTTAAAATCTGTA
This sequence comes from Nicotiana knightiana, assembly GCA_005239525.1. Lineage (NCBI taxonomy): Eukaryota > Viridiplantae > Streptophyta > Magnoliopsida > Solanales > Solanaceae > Nicotiana > Nicotiana knightiana. The sequence continues at coordinate 116,263 of ML394211.1, read as the reverse complement.
GTAATGTTCTTGGGTATTTGAGACTATAACATTCGTTCCTGCTGCAGGTTGCCAGTTTTGGTGGCTACCTACTTGCTGAAGACATGTTGACGCTCTCTTTTGCTCCAAGAGATTCACATAAATCACAAATACAGTTTGCCTTGGAACGAGGAATACCTGCATTTGTTGCCATGCTTGGGACACGCAGGCTTCCTTTTCCTGCCTTCTCATTTGATTTGGTTCATTGCTCACGGTGTTTGATTCCTTTTACTGCATATAGTGAGTTTTCTGAGTTCGATGGTCATTGTCAGTATGCTTTATATACCTGCTGTCTGAGACCCTGACAGAAGAATTGTTGCCATGCAGATGCAACATACTTCATTGAAGTTGACAGGTTACTCCGTCCCGGCGGCTACCTTGTCATTTCTGGTCCTCCTGTTCAGTGGCCCAAGCAAGATAAGGAGTGGGGGGATCTCCAAACAGTGGCCAGATCATTGTGCTATGAGCTGATTGTTGTAGATGGAAACACAGTCATCTGGAAAAAGCCTCTTGGAGATTCATGTCTTCCTAATCTAAATGAATTTGGGCTTGAACTGTGTGATAACACGGATGATCCAAGTGCTGCATGGTGATTCATTCATGCATTTCTTTATTCTTTTTTGTTTCTCCTTCTATGTTCTTCAGTTACATCTTTGCTATAATCTCCAGCAAGCTTTTGCTGCTTTTACCTTGTCAAACATACTGTTGGTGGAAGCATTTTAAATAACTAACTCTACTTTTGTATCTCAAATTAATTTGCAGGTACTTCAAGTTGAAAAAATGTGTGAGTAGGACTTTATCTGTCAAAGGAGAATATGCCATTGGGAAAATTCCAAAATGGCCAGCAAGGCTGGCAAAAGCTCCAGCTAGGGCAATTGTTACTAAAAATGGAGTGGATGTGTTTGAAGCTGACTCAAGAAGATGGGCACGCAGAGTTGCATTCTATAAGAGTTCACTGAACGTGAAACTAGGAACTTCATCAGTTCGCAATGTCATGGACATGAATGCATTTTTCGGAGGATTTGCTGCGGCGTTATCATCAGATCCAATCTGGGTGATGAATGTTGTTCCAGCACATAAGCCTTTAACACTTGATGTGATTTTTGACAGAGGCCTTATTGGAGTTTATCATGACTGGTAGGTCAAGAATTTCTGTTTGATGGTCATCCTTAAAAGTGTATACAAATGGTTAGCTCCTTAAAAGTGTATACAAATGGTTAGACAGCGAGTTTTGTCAAATCTTTTTCTCTTTCTTTAATCTCTATGTCTGGAAGTTTCTTTCCTCACAACAAGAGTCATCCACTAATGGTTTGCAAATCCGAGAACTTAGAGAGTCATGGGAAAATGGAAAGATGGATTATTCACTTCAACTAATAAACTCCATTTACCGCTCGTGTCACAGGTGTGAGCCTTTCTCTACGTACCCTCGGACATATGATTTGATTCATGTGGGAGCCATAGAATCTCTCATAAAGGATCCTGTTTCTGGAAAGACCAGGTACGTTTAACCTTTCTCAATTCTTCGATGCTCTCTATCTCTGGTTTTCCATAATTAGATATTTTTAACATGATGTTCCCCGAGTTGGCAATTCTGGACTTGTATATGAGAGTTCTCACCTATTTTTAGAAAAGGCAGCTTTTCTAGTTAACAAAATGAAGTACGTTGGACTATAATAGTCGATAGAAATAATTCTTATGTGATATTTGAGTTATGGGTAATTTCAAGAGATACAAAAACTACGTTAGTCCAAGCAGTTAGTTTCGTCGAGTTTTTCACCTTACAATGTGTCCATGTCAATTATGCATGATATTTCGTTGCAAATGGCGCATATTTGTATATATTTTCGGCTATATGTGATTAATCTCATCTGATAAATTTTAATATTTTGGATATCCGTGGTGACAATATTTAAGATCTAAAGTTAAGACCATCATATGTGTGGATACCACTGTACTTATTTATTTGATTGTGTCTGGGCTAGCTTGCGTGCACCTCGACTAATCCACCGAATATCAGCTACCTCCACAGCACAACACATGTACTGAGTAACTTTGTCCACCATTGCTTATATAGATAAAACAAATCATGTTTTCCCTCTAGCGAAATTTAAACCCTGGTGCTGGAACAATACCATTATACTTGTACACACTTTACCACAAACTTGCATGTAAATCCTCTTATGCACCCTTTATCAACAAATTCCCTCTTACTCGCCCTCTCTTCATGGGCATCCTTTTTGATGCCACTACTTGTAAAAAGTGGAACGATTACCTCCCTAAATCAACATGTGCCATGCCCATGGGAAACAAAAAAGTCAAGCGCGTGAACAGTAAAAAATTGTATTTGAGTCTTTACTTAAATGCCACATGTTCAAACACTTACAATCTTTACGATTTTTTTCTATCCAATTAAGGTAAAATATAAAAAGGAACAAAACAGAAAATTTCCCCCAATTCCGGGAACACCAAAACCTTGTTCAAAGTTTGGTGGTCTCCTACACTGCAACCTCCTTCTGGCTCCTAGGAGGACTTCATCTTTGCCAATGCTTCCACCTATGCTGGTCCTCGACTTGGTTCCAAAAGAATTTTTTAATTATGAAAGATCAGTAAACCTTGAAGACTTGAATATCAATATTTTGATTATACTTCCTGCTACAACTTCCGGCTGGAGATTTTGAAACAAATACAGCATTAAGTTATGGACGGAGAGGTGTCAACGGTAATAGCTTAGAAACCCAAGAAAACTTAGGAGTCTTTGAAATGCTAGCAGACAGAAAACATGTGAAGAAAGAAAGCTTAAATTATCGAGGAGTTGGTGTAGGTCAATTGTAAAAAAGTGCAGAACGTAGAAACCTAAGAAAGCATAAGACTTCAGAATCATTGACATGCTAGAGAACAACAAAAAATGGGGCTTCAGACACGTTGAATAGAATACCTGTGTATCTTTAGGACATTATGGAAAGAGAAATAATAGATAATTCGAGAATTAGAAGTGTAGCTCTGCATGGAATATGTCTGTGGATTTCCTTGCCTCCCTACATGTTTAAAGAAGGTAAGAGCAGCATCTTCTTGGTGCATCTGAGCATATACTTGTAAAATAAGAGTAGCTTCAAATCCAACACAAATACATCTAAAAGATGATATACTCTAATTGAAGCACTGAAACATGGATAGAACTAATTATTATGGCTTGCCAATAACCAAATATAGTACAGTAATTGATACTATATAATCTTAAACATCCAAAAGATAAAAGACTATTTTAACTGCCTACCTACTACTTTTAATATTAAGTACTCCTCTTCTCCACTTTACACTTCCCATAAAATAGTCGATACACTTTAGCCATTACAAACTCAATGTTAAGGAAGGAAACAAAATAAAAGGAGCGAGCAAATGATTTTTTTTTACTTACATCATATAACCAAAAAAAAAAAAGTAGTACATTAGAACACCCAATGAAAGGTCAAAATTTAGATTATCAGGGAGATAAACACCAGGAACTTAGAAGGATTCAGTTACCCCAGCTATTTTCTCAAGGCAGCTTAGATGCACATGCGTAGTTTTTTCTGGAACTTTTAGATTTTCAAATAAAAGGGAACTTTATGTAGATGACATAGCACCCAGCATGATAAAACTGGAATTGCTAGACTTCCATGTTTTCCTTCCTTCAAATTATGATCATATGACTTGAAGACCTCACACACGCCACCACAAAATAGCAAATCTGCCAGATGCTTTTACTTTCCTTCCAAAGAAAAATGATCTTTAGCTGGTGAACCAACATAATACAACAGCTATTTGCAATTTTTAATGAACTATAATAGTTTTTGTTTTTAAAACGGTGGTGCCCGGGTTAGCTTTGACGCACCTTGACTATTCCACTGGATACTAGCTATCTCCCACCAGTATAGGTATCTGGTATTTTTGTCCATCAACGCTTAGAGAGATTGGAAGAAATCGCCTAATTTTTTTTGCCTCTACTAGGATTTGGACCCTAGTCTCCCACGGTCCATTCTAAGCTTCATTGACCGCTAGGTCATACTCGTAGGTGCTAATGAAGCTTTATAGCTATTTGCATGTAGACATTGAATTTCTGGTGTTACTGGATCAACATTTGACATAAAGTTTAGGATCCATTTGCCATCTTGGTAATAACAGTAAGTAATTATGTTTTTAACGTACACTTAATGAGATTTTGAAAATGACCTTAATCTAAGTTCAACTTGTGGATTATAGCTCATTATCGACCATGTTTGACATCAACCAATGGATGTTGTAGTCTCCCTGGTAAAACTAACAGCCAAAAACTTGTGATATCTTTGATCAAATTTCAACTCAAGAGTAGAGCACTTTTCCTATTGGAATATACACTCCATTTACTTTCTTAAAGATAAATCCTTCTTTGATGGTGCCTTTGGACTTTCAAACAACCTTAATAGTAGTTAGCTTTTCGTCCTCAAATAACTAATCAAGGTTGAGCATAATGCTATCTGTTGATCAAGGTTGACATTTTATTTACTTGATCTTGTATTGGGGCACTTTTGTTTTTGCCCAATCATTAATGAAACTTTGTTTGCTTGATTAAAAAAAAAGTATAAGTATTTTAAGCTGCTCCTAGCATCTTAAGATATAATTGATCTGCATAGAGATGATACAGCATGGAAGTGATGCAGTAAACTTATTACCTTTTCAGTTTGTTAGCATAGAAGTTTCTTAAAAAAGGTTAAATAGGAATGCCTTCTTATTCCTAAGGGTCATTTAGCATGCAAGAAGATGCGCTGTGCAATCTAAAGATTGTAATTGACCATGCATTTCTCTACAAGTTACGTTGAGTGTTAGAGTTGTTTATAGGGAATACTCTGCCCCTGTCCTCTCATTCCTGAAATGGATAACAGAACTGGAATAATACCAAAGAAAGAGATGCAATGCTGTGATATATTTAACATTGATAGGTGTGTCTGATACAGCATATTTGGTTAAAATAAGCTGGAGACAGAAGTCTAGATGCTCATGGATTGAGCAGAGTGACAGAAACACACAATTTTTCCATAAGCAAGCAAATGCTCACAAGAGGTTCAATTCTATAGACTAGATAATGATTGAAGGTGAACTTGTGGAAGATAATAAGATCATAAAGCAGTACATCCAGGAATTTTATGAAAATCTATTTACTAAGAAAGAAACTTGGAGACCTAGTTGGGAAGATGAAGATTTAAAGAAGTTGTCAGAGGAAGATAGGGAGTGGTTGGAGAGGCCTTTTACTTTAGAAGAAGTTGAATCAGTCATCAATTCTGCTGATGGAGACAAAGCCCCAGGTCCAGATGGTTTCAATCTGTATTTTTGAAAAAAATGCTGGAGAATCATAAAAGAGGATGTTTAAAATACTGTGACTGACTTCCATCAAAAAGGTACTTTCATTAGAAGTTTGAACTCTACTTTTATAGCCTTGATACCAAAGAAGAAAGGAGCAGTAGAAGTGAAGGATTTCAGGCCTATTAGTTTATTAGGCAGTGTCTTTAAGATTTTTGCTAAATTGTTGGCTGAAAGGTTGAAGATGGTCATTGGCAAATTGGTATCTCACAATCACAATGCCTTTTGTAAAAGGTAGACAAATAGTTGATGCTGCCGTGATTGCAAATGACAGCGTGGAAAACTTTATGAAAATGAAGACAAGAGGTGTAGCCTGTAAACTTGACCTTGAGAAGGCATATGATCATGTTAACTGGTCATGCCTGACCAACGTCATGAAACTGATGAACTTTGGAGGCAAATGGCTTGAATGAATCAGATTCTCAGATTCTCAGATTCTCAGTGCTCATTAATGGAAGCCCTCGTGGCTACTTCAAATCCCAAAGAGGACTGAGACAAGGTGACCCATTATCACCTTATTTATTTGTTTTGGTTATGGAGATGCTGAGTAACATGGTGAAGAAGGCTGAACTGCTGGGTTGGATCAAAGGACTTAATGTTGGAAGAAGGAATGGTGCAAATGTGATGCTATCTCACATACTATATGCTGATGATACTTTGTTATTTTGTGAGGCAGAAAAGGAACATTTTCTATATCTCAGAGGAATCTTATTGGCTTTTGAAGCAGTCTCTGGGCTTAAAGTCAATCTGGGGAAGAGCAGTATTTATAGCTTCAATGCTGATGACAACATAGAAGAACTAGCAAATATTCTAGGTTGCCAGACGGATAAATTCCCTACAGTTTATCTAGGATTCCCTCTAGGGGTGAGAAGAAATGGCCAAAGTATTTGGCGAGGTGTTTTGGATAGATGTGCTAAAAAAATGACTCCATGGAAGAAGCAGTATCTATCATTTGGAGGCAGACTAACTCTGATAAACAGTGTCTTGGATGGGATTACTTAATGGCTTTATTTCCTATGCCTGCTGCAATTGAAAAGAAATTGAACTCCATGAGGAATAAGTTTCTATGGGATGGAAATAATGAATGTAAAAAGATTCACTTAGTCAATTGGCAGACAGTTCTTAGAGATAAAAGAGCAGGAGGCCTAGGTGTCAAGAACTTGAGACTTCACAATAAGTGTATGCTATTCAAATGGTTTTGAAGATTTCATAGTGACGAAGAAGCACCTTGGGTTAAAATAGTTGAATCTATTTATCGTAGTCATCAAGGATGGAATCCCACCTTCAGTAGCGTGTATACTAGAGTGGGAATTTGGAAAGAGGTTTGCAAATTATAGGAGGAGTTCAAGCTATTTACTCGGTTGGAGGTGGGGAATGGAAGAAAGATAAAATTTTGGAGTGACTTATGGAATGGTGAGGAATGAGAGATAAATTTCCTGTTTTATTTAACTCCTATAACAATAAGGATGGAGTGGTGGCTGATTTCTTCTTAGATTCTGGTTGGCAGATGTATTTTGGAAGGAATTTAAATGATTGGGAGATAGAAAATTTCTGTCAGATGCTTTCTCAGTTGAGTTCTACCCACATTGATCATAGTTAGTAGGATTCATTATTGTGGAATGCTAGTAAAGACAGAAAGTTCTCAGTCAAAAGCTGTTATAATTTGTTAAGAAAAAATGCAAGTTACTTGGAACCTAATTGGCCTTGGAAAGTGATTTGGAGGAACAAAGCTCCTGTAAAGGTTGCATGTTTTGGTTGGATTGCAGCTTGGGAAGCTTGCCTTACTCGAAATAATCTTCAGAAGAGAGGCTTTGTTCTGTGTAGCAGATGTTATTTATGTGAAGAAGAACTGGAGACTTCTTGCATTGAAGATATGCTAGACGGTGCTGGGAGCTTTTTTCCAATTTATGTGGGATTTTTTGGACCATGCCTCAGAATGTCAGGAACCTTTTGAATGGTTGGCAGCATCAGAAGACACATAAAAGCACTTAAACAGATTTGGAGAACCATACCTCTGCATATTCTGGACTATTTGCCTAGAGAGGAATAGAGCTTGCTTTGATGGGTAGAAAGATCATATTTCTAGAATAAAAAATAAGTGTGTGTACAATTTATTTATTTGGTTTGATAGTAGTTTGGTAGATAATATTGATCATTACATGGATTTTATGGAGTTAGTTAGAAAATGTTGTAATTAACTGCATGGACATTCCCGTTTTGTACTCTTTTGTGGTACCATCTTGGTATTCAGTTAATAAACCTTTACCTTTTCAAAAAAAAATATTGGACCAATCCTTCCTGATGTATAATGACTGAACCATTTGTACATTCTTTCAGGTGTAGCCTTGTGGATTTGATGGTAGAAATTGATAGAATGCTTCGGCCTGAAGGAACTGTTATAATTCGGGACTCTCCTGAAGTGATAGACAAAGTAGACCGAATTGCTCCTGCTGTAAGATGGACGGCCCGTATTCATGAGAAAGAACCCGAATCACATGGGAGGGAGAAAATCCTGGTAGCCACCAAGAATTTTTGGAAACTACCTTCTACATCCCACTGATTGATCCTTTTGTTTTTGTACTTTTAGGTATATCTATCTCCTTTTTCCTTATAATTGTTTCATTACTATGGCCAATTGGCATGTTTCAAGTTATGCAACTAGTCTACTTTTTGCTCCATCTTTTCTTTCGATCTAGCTTATGTAGAATTAATTGTGGAAGCGTACAAAGATTGGAGAAAACTGTAAAAAAAATTATAGCATACTTTTACGAACACTTATATTAGATTCAGTTAAATGATGAAATGATTTTGAATAATTATTATTTTTTGTTGTGGGGGTTGGGGTTGAACATAATAGTTAAACTTGAAGGAAGATATTTCCCGAGGCACATGGAGCTTGTTTAATATTTTCGAACAAGACCAGCAAAAACTGCATGTTATGTACAAGCTGCTGTATCATACTTCCAGAAATTTTGGGGCTATGACATTGGCTTCTCATTTTTCGCTTGACTATGTTCGGTCTTTTCATTTCCTGTTTTCGTTTTGTTTTTTCCTTTTACATTACCACATTCAGCACTTTCCTTCCCTTGCATTGTGGACCGGAGGGAGTAAAACATCGGCTGTACATACTGAGGAGTGAGGGCCCTTTTCTGCAAATTCACCTGAATTAGACATGCTTCTTGGGCTGCTATTCCAACAAAATACAGCCACCTATTATGGGCTTTGCTCTTCACATGAATGAATAGTCTTTATTAGGCTATTGCCTGATTAAAAATTTATTGTCAATCTGCACTGTCATTATTTGCGGTTCTTGTCAGCCAACTTAGGAGCCAATATGTCATATTTGCTGCTTTTACTGTAACCAGCTGAAAGAAACCTGAAAATTCAAATAGACAGAAAACATGTCGACTCGTTCTAATGAAGTGCATGCAGAATTTGGTGCACAAAAATGACTCTTTCTTCATCCAAAGATTATGCTAAGAAAATTAATGGACAGTTAAAGAAAAATGAGAGGTGATAATAGCTGCTATACATGTGATTTAACCAAATTTTTGGCTGGCACCAAGCAAAAAGGGCTTGAATTAGAGCCTTTCAAGAGTGGTCCCCAAAATTTTTGTTATCACGGGGGAGACTCATGCATTTTGTTTGCTCCTAAAGCTCCAGCAGAATTTCCCATTGGCCCCCAATTTAAATTGGCTTCATTTATGATGGCATTTTATTGCTTTGCTAAGTTTTGCTTTTTCTTTTTAAAGGAAAATTTGCTCTATAGTGACGTCCCAAGCACACCTAAAAATGAAATAACTAATTAGAATCTAATTTTAAACATTTTATTCATACAATATAAATGAACTCGGGGTTATAGAGTTGAACTTGACTCTGACGTATATGATGTACTTTTTATGTGAACACAATTTAGTGTGTTTGACACGTCAATTTTCATGAAACATGTTTTTTCAAGATAATGTTTCCATTGAAAATAGTGTTTGATTGATATTTTCTAGATAAAATATATTAAAGATTAATAATGATAGTTGTTTTAAAGAAAATGACTTATATCCGTAAGTGTGCCATTTTTCCCATTTTATGGAAAGAAAACATTTCGTAGTAACGATAAACTAGAAAATAATATCATCAACCACTAGTCCACACTTCAACAACCCTAAGTTAGGACGTTCTTATTACAACGAACTATGCATAAGTGGAAGCAGCTCTTGAGTCCTAACTAATCTTCAATAATTTCCCTACAAAAAAAAATGCATATTGTAAGAAATACAAAGAAATGCAGTGGAAATCCACGTTTAACGTATATATTTTAAGAAACTCATTCTGTATAATTGTTTATTTTAAGTGTTTATTGTTTTCTAGTGAAAGAAGTAGAATTAAAAGTTCTACAACAGTATATCCATGAAGAGAGTCAAAATAGCGTTCACAAATAGTGAGAATTAAACTTTAAAGTGTTAGTTGAAACTAAGCCTTGCATTCACAATCATGAGACAATTAAGGAGGATCGAGTTACAACGTGTATTATTGATAACCACAATATTAGGGGTCGTTTGGTTTGAATACGACTTGTGTCGGAATAAGTTATACTGGTATAAGTTATGTTGAGATAAGTTATGTTGGGATTAGTTATGCTAGGATTATTTTTTATCCACTGTTTGGTATGTTGTATTAAATATGACAATTGCATAATTTGTGACAAGAATGTATAAGTTATACCGGTGCTAATTACCCCACCCTCTATAAGGTATAAGTTATCCCGATGTTAATTTTAATCATAGGATAATTTATACCTGGTTTGCTAACCAAACGAAGTATTAAGGTGATATTAAATTTTTATACCAGCACTATACCTTTTTATACTTCATACCAAATGACCCCTTATAGTATTATTTAAACACTAGGTGTAGGACAGGGTTTTACATCGTTGAAACTGTGTATTGTCTTCATTAGGCGAGAATGGGTCTTTCAGTTCGACCTAATATTAGTTGTTAATTTAAAGTCCCATAGTCAATAAGTCAAGTCGACATAAAGATTTGGTCTACCATGTACTTTCTAGGTACCTCCGATCCACAATAAGTGATTTTTTGACTTATTTTTTGTGATCTAATTTAAGTGATTTTTTCAGATTTCAAGAATGAATTAATTATTTTTTTCCTACACTGCCCTTGGAGTAAATAATGTTAGAGTATGTGTTATGAGTGTTTAAAGGAAGAGGTAGTAAAGCTTAATATAGTCAATTTCATTGTTAATTAATGTTAAAAGATAAATTTCTTAATATGTGTGAAAACAACCAAAAAAATCACTTATTTTGGACTGAAGGGAGTAGTGAATAAGTAAATTGATGTATAAATTAGGTAAGTTTATGGAAGTTATTATGTCGCGAATAAAGTACATATATTTGGGAATGTAAAAGAGACATTATTTTTGGATTATCCTTGCACAATTAAATCTTGGAGTAATTAAGAAGTATATAATCCAAATGGTGCAAGTAAAACACACACACCAATTATTTCTGTATTTCGTTCTCCCTACAAGTTTCTCCCATGACAATTAGTTTCCATCTTAAGTAAATTGCTACTTCATATAGTTTCCAATCTCAATTTATTAATGCTTTATCTTTAAAGGGTGGGAAGCTAACCATCCTAATTATACCTAACTTCTTCAAGATTATGATGTTCGGTTTATGTGTGCTAAATTATAGCAAAGTGTCAGGTTCAAACTTCTTTCAAATAAATGTTCTGGGGCTTATTATAGGTACTAATTTCCCTCACTTGCATAGTTTGCATTTAACTTTGACACTAAAAGCAAAAGAAAAATATTGATAACATGGTCCTGACTCCTATTGACATTTAACGCAAGCTAGGGGTAGGAGTTAGGACCATAGCTTGATCAGGTTCGCGCCTGGATCAAGTCTACTCACTTTCTTCTCGAACTATACACGTGTTTATACAAAATTACAAAACGTATACAATATACATACACGCACATACAATCATACACTGTATTGGTAAAAATAAAATATTACACGTGGAATTAATTATGTGGTTGACATGGCAAGACACGTGGATCATTAGAAAAGCGGCAACTGGAGATACATTGAAAGAGATACGAGTCTTAATAGATACGAGCAAATCACTCACGAGATGATAAGAAGCGGATGTTCAAGTCTCTTTAGAGAGTTGAGGAGGCACCGGTGGAATGAATCGAGACAGAAAAAGGGGTAGATTCATAGATCTTCAGGTAATGAGCACAAACGTTACAAAAACTTCACGAAACCGTTACGATTACCAATTATAATGTTTCATTAATGATATTAATGCTCATTATGGCTCAATCATTAAAAGGTGTAGACGTTGTACTTGAAGGTCCCTATATAAGGGAAAAAAATATTATTTGTATGGACACGTTCTGATTATTATTGGAATATACTTATTTACTTGCGCTTTTTACTGATTAATTTGCCATTTCTTATTATTATTTTTCTTTCTTATTTATGTGAGAATATTGAATTTCATGATTATCAGTAGCCCGAGTACTTCTAAAAGTAAGCTTTGACTGAGAATCTAATTCTTTGGTTAAACAAATTGGTTCCATTACCGGGAATTTGATAATCTTTTCTTAAATTACCCTCTCTCAATTGAATCATGCCGAACGTCAATGACAATAACCAACAGGTGGAGAGAACTCCAGTTCCCTCACCTCAAGAAACCCCACGTGATTCAAGATAACCATCACCAGAAAGATCCATTACTCATAACAATAAGCAACATGGAAATGAACAAGTTGTCGAGCTGGATGTTGTGAAACAGTTGATTACTGAGTGTGTGAATGATGCTCTGCAGGCTTTCGTGAGGGGGTTACCAACTGTGCCACCTCCAAATCCACCAAATAATACTACTGAAACTGTGAAAATTCCACGATCAGGGTTGACTAATTCTAGAAGTGGAGGAACTCCCAACGAATCACGTGATGGGAGACCAGGTACGCCTAATAATTCTGATTTACAAATTTTAATATTAACCTTGCAGAAACATGTGAAATAACAAAACGAACGAATTGAGCAAATACCCCGCGTACCACCTGTGATAAAAGGAGTTGATATCGACAAGTATTCACAACAACCATGGAAACCAAGCGCAACTCCGTTACCGATTCCCAAAAAGTTAAAAATGCCCGACATCCCAAAATACGATGGAACAACCAATCCACGGGAGTAAAAGACAACAATTTAACCAAGTAGGAGATCGAGTCTGTGATAGTCAAAAAGTTTGGGGAAACTCTTAGCAAAGGAGCGCTAACATGGCACTCTCTTTTACCTGAAAATTCTATTGACTCTTTTGTTGAGTTTTACATATCTATTTATAAAAGCACATTCGGGTGCACAAAAAGTTGAAAACAGAATGGAAGATATATTTAAAGTAAAGCAAGGAGATACAGAGTTGCTTCGAGAATTTGTAGACAAATTTTAACGAGAAAGAATGTTGCTACCAAGAGTACCTGAAAATTGGGCAGCCATGGCATTTGCAAGCAATTTAAACGAGAAAAGTTCAGAAGCTACGAGGAGTCTTAAAGAGAGCCTACGAGAATTCCCTGCTACGACATGGAATGATGTCTATAATAGGTACAATACCAAGTTGCTGATCGAAGAAGATATCGTAGCTCAATCAAGGGATGAAGAAAAAACAGGTTCGAGGTGATCAGAATCTAAGAAGAGGTCCGATAAAAATAGATACGAACCCTATATGGGACCTTCGGGTCGAGAAGCTCGTTCCAAATCCAAAAACGTACGGGCTGATCACAGATTCACAAATAGAGATTCAGGTTCGTCATCGTCAAGATTCAGAAAAGATCGAAGTGAACGTAACAGAGATGCTAATGCAAACACAAGGATTGGGGATTACGATTTTAACGTTAGTACCTTAGAGTTGGTTGCTGTTCTAAGAAGCATGGGGGATAAAGTTCGATGGCCTAAAGAGATGAGACCAAATCCAAATAGAAGAAACCTAGATTTTTGGTGTGAATTCCATAATGGACACGGTCATAGAACATCAGACTGTAGATTATTGCAAGGTGAGGTGGAACACTTATTGAAGTAGGGTTATCTAACGTAATTGTTCAGAGCGAAAGGCAAACAAGCTTACATGAAAAACAGGCAAGAGTTGAGAATAGTAAATGTGATTAACGGTGGAGAAGAAGTCAACAGAGTAACCTATACAGCCCCGAAAAGAACGACAAAGTTCACAATAACTCACGGGAAGCAAACTCACCAAATTCTGGAGGACAACAACATAATATTTGATGATGCGGATGCCGATGGATTAATGATTCCCCACAACGATACACTGGTAATATACTTACTTATACATGGCACTAATGTAAAGCGAGTTTTGATTGATCCAGGTAGCTCTGTGAATATTATTCTATTACGAGTGGTGGAAGAAATGCTGATGGGCGACCGTGTAGTTCCAAAAGCACGTTCTTTATTAGGGTTTGATAACTCAACTGTTATTACAAAGGGTGAGATTGAGTTAAGTATACGCGGAAGGGGTCATCAAAGAAACAAAATTTTAAATGATAAACACAGATATGGCCTATAATGTAATTCTGGGAAGGCCGTGGATTCACGATATGGATGTTGTGCCATCCACATTACACAAGGTGATCAAATTCCCTTCAAAATGGGGAATTCAACAGATTCGAGGAGATCAACAAACTTCAAGGAACATCAACTCAGTGATACACACAAGTCAAAAAGATACAATGCAGATCAAACAGATACGTGTACAAGTGAAAAAGATGCGGTAAATCAAATTTCAACAGATATTACATCAAAGCAAACCGACGTGGATTCTAGACCAGATGTAATACAAGAGCCAGAGGAAAATGAAAACATTAAAACAACGATCGAGGAGCTCGAAGCTGTTCCATTATTCGAGCAATGGCCATATTGAAGAATCCATATCGGAGCAAGGCTAAACTCAGAAAGGAGAGGTAAGTTAATTGAATATTTAAAATCTCACGCGGATTGTTTTGCATGGTCCCATTCAGATATGACAGGTATACCCCCGGAGGTGATGACTCATAAATTAAATGAAGATCCATCGTTCTTACCTGTCAAACAAAAGAAGAGGAAGCAAGGATCATTCAAAAATCAAGTGATCGATGAAGAGGTACAAAAACTCTTAAATATCGATTCAATACGCGAGGTAAAATATCCTAATTGGTTAGCTAATACTGTGGTAGTACTGAAACAAAATGGTAAATGGAGAGTTTGTGCAGATTACACTCACTTAAATAAAGCATGCCCGAAGGATTCATTCCCTTTACTGCATATAGATAAATTAATTGATTCTACGCATGTCACAAATTTTTAAGCTTTTTAGATGCGTATTTTGGTTATAATCAAATAAAAATGGACCCATTAGCCGAAGAAAAAATTTCATTTATCACTAACAGGGGGACTTATTGTTACAAAGTCATGCCTTTTGGCTTGAAAAATGCTGGAGCCACATATCAGAGATTAGTGACCAAGATGTTTCAAGAACACATGGAGAAGACGATGGAAGTGTACATTGTTGATATGTTGGTGAAAGCAACATAAGTGGAAGATCATTTTCAACATCTTTCAACTACCTTCGAGATCCTCCGCAGGTATAACATGAAACTGAACCCAGAAAAGTGCGCTTTTGGCGTAGCTTCAGGTAATTAGGATTTCTCATATCTAATAGAGGAATTGAAGTAAATCTTGTACAAATTAAAGCTATTGAAGAAATACCTGATGTACTCACAAGCAATAAAGAGGTGCAAAGATTGACAAGTAGGATTGCAGCTCTGGGAAGATTCATTTCAAGATCTTCAGAGAAAAGTTTTAAATTCTTCTCAGCATTAAAGAAGCAAAATCAGTTTGAATAGATTGAGGAATGCCGACCAGCCCTCAAAGATTTGAAGGCATATTTATCAAATGCTCCCCTACTGTCTAAACCAAGGGACAGAGAAAGACTATATGTATAATTTGCAGTTGCAGAAGTAGCTGTAAGTGCAGTTTTAGTAAGGGAGGACAAAGGTAAACAATCTCCTATTTATTATGTCAGTAAATATTTATTAGATGTTGAGACTAGATATCCTCATCTAAAGAAACTTGCTTTAGCATTGGTCATGGCAGCTAGAAAATTGAGACCATATTTTCAATGCCATCCTATCTCCGTAGTAACTTCATATCCTTTAAGGAATATTTTGCATAAACGAGAATTGTCATGCAGATTAGCCAAGTGGGCAATAGAATTAAGTGAATATGACATTATTTATCAACCTAGGACAGAAATAAAGTCTCAAGTTTTAGCAGATTTTGTCGCAGATTTTAATACAAAAATAATTCGTGAAGTAGAAAAGGAATTACAAATTTTTACTAGAGCTAATCAGGATCATGGAATTTATTTACTGACGGCTCTTCAAATAAAGGAGCCGGTTTGGGTATTGTCTTAATCCCACCCTCAGGTGAAAGTATAAGGCAAGCAATTAAATGTTAACCTATTACCAACAATGAAGCATAGTATGAAGTTGTAATTGCAGGTCTGGAACTAGCATGCGAACTCTCCATAGAGCAAATCGTGATTAAAAGTGACTCTTAACTGGTAGCCAATCAGATGCAAGGGACTTATACTGCAAGAGAGGCACGAAAAAACAATACTTGGAAAAGGCACGAGAACTGGTCAGGCAATTCCGATCATGGAAGATCGTGCAAATACCCAAGGAAGAAAATGCAGAAGCAGACGCGTTAGCTAATACATTTATTTCATTCAGCACTTGACCAGGATAAACACGAGTTAAGCTTTAATAATTTAACCTGGGATTGGAGAAACGAGATTGTTAATTTTTTGCATTATGGGGTCGTACCTGAAGGAAAGAAAGAATCTCAAGCGCTTCGATGAAAAGCTGCTCGTTACTGTCTAATCCGAGACAATTCATATCGAAAAATGTTTGGAGGTCCTTTAGCAAGGTACCTTGGACCCAATAAAATAGAGTACGTGATGAGAGAAGTACATGAATGACATTGCGGAAATCACGCAGGTGGAAGATCTTTAGTTAAAACACTAATCAGAGCAGGGTACTATTGGCCTAAAATGGACGAAGATGCGGAAAATTTTGTAGTCAAATGCAATACATGTCAACGCTATGCTAATAATATGCATCGACCTGCAGAGTTCTTACATACAGTTTTTTCCCCATGATCATTTATAAAATGGGGAATGGATATTTTATATGGCTAAAATCGGAGAGCCCGATTTTACGGTCATTACGATGCTCCGAAGGCTCGAAGGTTTGAGTTTTGGCATCGAGGGGGAATGTCGAAGGCCCTCGACCTCGGGGAAGTGCAAGCCAAATACCAATGTGGAAAGGCGGGAAACTCCCAAGAGGCACGTGATTAAAGTTGACCAAGTAGCCAAAATAGTACAAGCCCGTACCGTGGCATTAATTGGTTGTACCAGCCATCTCTCTTTGCATTAATTACACATGTACTATGTTGGAATTTCCCCTCATATATAAACGGGACCCTTGTCACTTTGTAAGACACATGATATTCAATACAAGAATAAGAACATCCTCTGCTCTCTAACTAAAACATTCTCTACAATTGTTCCATTGACTTATTGCTTCCATTTATTGTGTTTCATTTATTATTCTTCATTTATTACTTGTTATTGATCATAAATAGGACATCTTTTAGGCCTTCAACACTTTTATATCATTCTCGATAGCCCCTTGTCAATCTTCTAAGCTCGACCTCGAGGCCCATTCTGACCAGCCTCGAGACCAGTCTCTCCACTGCTCGGTTTGCATAATCTCGTTACCTTTTGCTCTTATTTCGTTTTCTCACTTCTCACATAGCATTTACTACCTCAACAACTGGTATTAAAATAAATCACATATTTTTAGAACCACATAATCAAGTATAATTGTAATTACCATTTTCAAGGTAAACAGTTAGGCGCCCACCGTGGGGCTAAAAATAAAAGTGATTGTTTTAGTGCTGGTTTTCTAAAAACACAAGTTATTATTTACAATTTTTCTTGTCCAAGAATCTTCAATTTCAGGTCAGAAAATGTCTAACTCAGTAAACGCACATGAAAACAACGGTTCTGAGGATCACGGAGAGAATGGCGCAGCTGCTTCAGGTGCCGGTGTGCCACCGCAAAACCCTGAAGGGGCACCAGTAAAATCCCTATCGATGAAGGCTCACACAACGCTCAACATGTCGATGCGAGATCTCATACAAACAGAAGTGTGTGTGAAGGAGACCAGCGTGAAGCGTAGGGAGCCCCTACTCAAAGGGAATGGGAAGTTAGCCTTCATGTCATTTTTGAGATGTTGCAAGTACAACATGTGGCTATTGCTCAGCTACAAAGACATCAGAGAACCCCAAGCACAACACTACCAGAAACGGCTCCTCGAGTCGAACATGCACCAGAAAGGTCGAGTAATAATGGGTCAGCAGCTGACCCCGCCATTATAAAGATGCTCGAAGACTTCGCAAAGAGGATTGAATCGGGTGAAAAGAAGATATAAGCTGACGACAAAAAAGACCTATAACTCGAGGGTCGATCAGATCCCGGGCGCACAACCAATTTTGAAGGGTGTAGATTCAAAAAAGTTCGTGCAAAAACCATTCCCATAAAGGGAAGCTCCGATGCCCATACCGAAGAAATTCAGAATGCTCGATCTCCCGAAATACAGCGGAACCTCGGACCCCAATGAGCACATTACTGCCTACACTTGTGTTGTGAAAGGGAACGACCTAAGAGATGACGAGATTGAATCCGTCCTATTGAAATTTTTTGGAGAAACACTATCCAAAGGGTCCATGATGTGTTATCATAACCTGCCCCCGAACTCGATAAATTCATTTGCCATGATGGCGAGACACCTTTGTGAAGGCACATGCTGGTGCCATCAAGGTCACTACAAGGAAATCTGACGTCTTCAAAATCCAACAAAGAGAGAATGAGATGTTAAGGGAGTTTCTATCCCGCTTTCAATTGGAACAAATGGAATTACCACTGGTCTCCGATGATTGGGCGGTACAAGCCTTCA
The DNA here is from genome assembly GCA_005239525.1 of Nicotiana knightiana. NCBI lineage: Eukaryota > Viridiplantae > Streptophyta > Magnoliopsida > Solanales > Solanaceae > Nicotiana > Nicotiana knightiana. The sequence goes on along the minus strand of ML394211.1, from coordinate 97,780 downwards.
CTCAGGGCTTGAATGAACGAAGCTCGATAGCTTCAAAACAGCTAAAGCAAAATTTAATCGAGTATCTCACCGTAGTTTGGGCGGATGTACACAACAAGTATCAGTCGAAGATCAGGGTCGAGGACGACCAATTGGATGCCCCCTCGAGCTCGGTGTATCCTAGCAGAGTATTAGCAAAGGAATTGAGGCTTCTAGAAAGATAGCCAAGGCCAAACAAAGAAAGGTATCAACCGTACATAGAAAATCAGAGAAATATCCCGAGGCGTAACATACCTCGAAGTGACCAATGGATGGACCAAGGACAGAATCCTCAGGGACTTATGAGCAAAGCAGGGTTCGACATGCGCACATGGCCGGTAGAGGCACCCCAGCTATCTGAGTACAACTTCAACATCGATGTTTCGAACATCGTATCAGCCATAAGTAAGATCCGGGATACCAGGTGGCCAAGACCAGTGCTATCAGATCCTTCGCAGAGGAACCCCAACTTGATATGCGAATATCACGATACCTATGGTCATAGGACCAAGGATTGCAGACAGCTTCGAGAAGAGGTGGCCCGACTAATTAGCAAAGGGCACCTTCGAGAGTTCCTCAGCGACCGAGCTAAAATCCAATTTCTGGAAAGAGAGGCAAACAAGAAAAATGAAACAGAAGAACCACGACACGTCCTCCACATGATTATTGGTGGAGTCGACGTCCCTCAAAGACCCATTTTTAAGCAATCGAAAGTATCCATCACCAGGGAAAAGTAAACTTAGAGTTACATACCTGAAGACGCCCTTTCATTCAGCGAAGAGGACATCGAGACCTTGTCTCAACCTCATAATGACGCGCTGGTAATTTCTTTTCTTTTGAATAAATTTCAAATTAAACGTGTGCTCGTGGATCTAGCTAGCTCGGCCAACATAATTCATTCGAGGGTGGTAGAGCAACTCGGGTTGCTCGACCATATCGTGCCCGCCTCTCGAATCCTCAACGGATTCAACATGGCGAGCGAAACAACAAAAGGGGAAATCATCCTCCCAGTCAACGTGGCTGGTAATATTCAAGATACCAAGTTTCATGTCATCGAAGGTGACATGAGATACAATGCATTGCTTGGAAGGCCATGGATTCACAATATAAGGGAGGTGTCGTCATCCCTTCATCAAATGATCAAGTTTCCTAGGAAGGATGGAGTAAAAATAGTATACAGAGAGCAACACGCAGCAAAAGAAATGTTCGCTGTGCACGATATGGCACCGATGCCTCCTACACCGAAGGAGCCAAAAAACAAGCAAACAACCGAGTAACAATCACAAACCACATCCTCGTACGAACGAATAAAGGACCGTGTCGCGTCCTCGGAATGGGTAACCAAAGCATATCAAGGCTTGAACGCCACCACAACTAAGGTACAATCCTCTCCCTCTTTCTTTCACACTTTACACTAACCTGTGTGCATGTTTTCGATTGAAAGGAGTCGGAGTACCCTCCAGCTCGAAGGCCTTAGGTTTTAAAGCATGCGTTGCGCTCTTTTTCCCTCACGTTGGATTTTCTCCCAAATGGGTTTTACCAACGAGGTTTTTAACGAGGAAACATCCATATGCTACCTAAGGAGAACTCACCAAGTATTCAAGGCTTCTCTTCGATCAACCTCAAATACTGAGGGGCATCCCCCTGGGAGATCACTGAAATATGCCAAAGAGGGTCTCGACAGGAGAATGATGTATCGGACCAAACAGTTGAATGAACCGTGTCCGCATAGAATAATTGAATCCTTGATGGTGAAACATTACTTGTACCAAGTAATTAGAGAAGAATTTTTTATCATCAAAACTCTTCGCGCATCAAAGAAGTTTGCTATTTTCACAAGAAACGTTCCCAGGGCCAAAAATTTATCGACCACTCGGGAACTGTCCTCGACAATCGCTCCATCGAGTCACCAAAAACTCGAAGCCATAAGACCTCAGGGCCAGCAAATTCGAGCTCATAAGCCCTCCAAGAGGCAATATCAACTCCGACTTGGGGACTATCCTCTACCGTCGGCTCATCAAGCTATCTAAATCGAAGCCATAAGACCTCAGGGCCAGTAACTTTGAACTCATAATCCCTCCATGAGGAAATAGCAACGACATAAGCCCTCCATGAGGAAATATCAACTCTGACTCAGGGACTGTCCTCGACAGTCGACTCATAGCCGTAAGACCTCAAGGCTGGCAACTTCAAACTCGTAAGCCCTCCATGAGGCAACATCAAAACTGTAAGACCTCAACCAAGGCATGTACAAATTTGTAAGACCTTAAAAAGGCATAACCCCGATATCAAAGTCAAGGCTATATCGAACTTTTAAGACCCCTAAAAGGCATACCCTCGATATAGACATCGTGGCTATCTCACTCGGGGACTAAAAGGCTACGACCAAATACAATGACCACCGTCATAAGGCTTTGGCCAAACTAACGCGACTCGGAGACGTCCGACTGTTTCCATAAAATCACAGGCCTCCAATTACTTCAAAAAAACTTCGAAAAGAATCGGTTAAAGGTCGTACCGACCTAAAGCGTAAGAGCCCAAGTTTCCAGCTACATTAAAGGTCGTAGCGACCTAAAGCGTAAGATCCCAAGTTGCCAGCTACACCGGAGGTCGTACCGACTTAACGCGTAAGAGCCCAAGTCACCAGCTACAGGTCGTACCGACCTAAAGCGCCTCAAGGATAATTTGAAAACCTGAGGGCCGTTGAGCTCGAGTCGAAACCCGACTCGGAGACTAAGCTCGAAACGATTAACTAAAGCACCTTAGGGCCAAAAGCGTAAGAGCCCAAGTCGCCAGCTACACCAAATGTCGTACTGGCCTAACGCGTAAGAGCCCATGTCTCCAGATATAGGTCGTACCAACCCGAAGCGCCTCAGGGCCGGTTTGAAAACCTGAGGGCCGTTGAGCTCGAGTCGAAACCCAACTCGGAGACTAAGCCCAAAATGGATAACTAGAGCGCGTCAGGGCCAAATGCGTAAGAGCCCAAGTCGCCAGCTACACCGAAGGTCGTACCGACCTAATCCGTAAGAGCCCAAGTCGCCAGCTACAGGTCGTACCGACACAAAGTTCCTTAGGGCCGATTTGAAAACCTGAGGGCCGTTGAGCTCGAGTCGAAACCCGACTCGGAGACTAAGCCCGAAATGGTTAACTAAAGCACCTCAGGGCCAAATGCGTAAGAGCCCAAGTCGCCAGCTACACCGAAGGTCGTACCGACCTAACGTGTAAGAGCCCAAGCTGCCAGCTACAGGTCGTACCGATCCAAAGTGCCTCAGGGCCGATGAGCTCGAGTCGAAACCTGACTCGGAGACTGAGCCCGAAACAGATAACTAAATTTGCCTAAGGGCCAAACGCGTAAGAGCCCATGTCGCTAGCCTAAAAACCTCAGGGCCAATTTATAACCCCAAGGGTTTCATCTCAAAGCCCAATTCATCGAGCTAATTATCGACAAACAAATAAGAGAAACCAAAGAATCTTTCATATATATATGTGTATTACAAATACATATTTACAACGCTCCCACAGGAGTCTTATGCAGATAACAAAAAAGAAAATCTAGTCCACTCTCGGGACCAGATCCCTCGACTGCCCCCAGGACCAACTCCCACGACGGCCTTCGAATATCATCATCAGCTCAAGAAGAAAGGAAAAACTTGGCGTCGATCTCGTCCACCGCGGCCTGCTTTATCTCTTTCGAGAGGTCAAATCCCCTAGCATGTATCTCTTCGAGGGTCTCCCTCCGAGACCTGTATCGGGCATACTCATTGCCCCTCCTCACTCTGTCAAAAGCTCCTCTCAAATCAGCCCGAGCATCGGCAACATCTTTCAAATAAACAACCACTTTCTTATCGGCCTTCGCTCGAACTTCTTCAGCTTCAACCCGTGCGTCCACAACCTCGACCTTCATATTCAAAAGATCAGTCTCGAGCTTGGCAATCCTTCTCGTCTGAATCGAGCTACTTTCTCGAGCATTATGAAGTTTTACCTCTAGGGTAGAGGCCTTGGCCAAGGCATTCATTTGGGCAACAACATGAACGCCTATATGCACCTTCAACGAATGGAATTTAGAATTCACTTGCCCAACCTCGCCCCAGAGGCATTCCAGCATTTCCGTTTTTCTCTGCAGCTGAAGCACCCAAACATTAGTTTTTAAAAGAGGGAAAGAGAGCATATACTCCTTCAGGATAAGGGTTACCTGATGCTCGAAATTGCCTTCAAAGTTTTGTCTCCGATGCATCTCCCGACCGAAGATGTATCAACTTTTTTGTCTTCTTATTGCAAAGAAGCTTGAGAGATTTTTCCTTTCCCAAAGCTTCCCGAAGCCTGGTCTCACAACGAAGTAGCTCGAACTTGAGCTTATCAACAACCTACAAAAAATAAGCTTCAATTCAGAGAATGAAGATTCATTGATGAAAATCCAACAAGGCCGATCAAAAACCCACCTCGAAACAAAGCCGCTGAGCCTCCTTAAAAGTTGAGCATGCGTCTACTGGCCTGGCCCCATCAGCCCCAACCGAACCGCTCTCGATAAGGTCATGACCACTCGAGACTCCACTTGGTTCAGGCGGCCCCTGGCCCCGATTGTATCTCGAAGTACCTTCGAGGTCAGAAGCAGACGATGGTAAATGACTCTTTCTCCTTCCCTCTCAAGGAACCTCTCCTCAAAACTAGAGGTCTCAGGCCTAACAAAATCAGCAACCTCGGGAGGTCCCCTAGCTCGAGCCGTAGACGAAGAACCATCCCCCTGAGGAGAGCTGACATCCACGGAATGACCAACGTATATGAAGTCTTCTTCAACGGCAGAATCTCCTTTGTGTCTTTGGGCAGGCCCCGCCTCAGTGAGAATGTCCTCATCTATCAAGGACCTTTTCCGCTTAGCATCCTCCCTCGGCTCCAAAGCTGACGGCCCTTCCCTCTCCTCGAAGGGGCACGACCTAACCTCCGAGAATCCACCAATACCTGTGGTAGCGGAGTTAGTGAACATAAAAGGAAACATTCTCAAAAGGCAATCACATGACTCATACCGTGGTGCTTTGCTTCCCATCTGCCCTTCGACAGATCTCGCCACTTGCGTTCATCATAGGTCGACGAAGCTGCCAGTCTCCGAGTCTAGTACGCAAGATCGAGGATCTCTTCTGGCATAAGGCACTAAGGTACGACGTAGCTTACGTTTGAATTTTCTTTTCTCGGGAAACGACAGGAACTCTACAGGAATAATATCGATGGTCCTCACTTTAACAAACCGAATCATCCATTCTCAGTCCGGTCCTCGTCGTCACTGGCAATAAAGGGCCTTATGGATCAGCGTCGTAACGCAATCAGGCCCCGACAACGCTGAGGTCGATATAGTCTAATAAGGTGGCTAAGGGTAAACTCGAGCGCAACCTTTTCTGTAAAGTACCTCATCATCAGCACTATCTTCCAAAAGGAGGGATGAATCTGAGCTAGGGTGACTCGGTACCTCTTGTAGAACTCGAGCACAAGGCGGTCGAGGGGGTCCAATGTGAATGGGTACGTATACACATTCAAGAATCCCGCCACATAGGTCATGCTGTTCTCTTCTCAAGAAGGTATCTGCAGCATCACATTTTCTCCCCAGCCGCAGTCTCTCCTTACGGCCTCGAGGTGGCTTTCTTCTATCGATTGGATGAACCTCGACGCATGCTCTCGATGGCCCGGGGCGTTGAAAGGTTTCTCTAGTGAAAAATCTTTCTTCAAAGCAAAGCAGCTCGAGGTCAACTTACCATACGTCGGCGGTGTACCACCAGCCGGGCAAGATGTAGAGGAAAGGTTTTCTTCTTCTTGGTGAACGGATTCGGGCACGGCAACCATAACTACTCAAACAAAGGTAAAGAGGAAGAAATGAAAACAATTTTGCAAAGATGAGAAAGGGAAGAGAACTTTGAAAGGAAAGCTAAGTTTTGCAAATATGCAAAATGAAGAGGAAGAAAGAATATATATATAGAGAGTAAGCGGTGGCTATCCAACTACTTTGAAAGTCATTTAATTCTGACAAAGTTGTCATAAAGTTTGGGAAAGTGTACCGGTGGGGCCACCTCGGTCACTTTACGGTCATGTCATATAAATGACACTATCACACAGCATTCGAGGGATCGAAGCTCCCATGCCGACCTAACCTCGAGAAGGTGTCCGATCTCGAGGGGATCTACTATTGCAAGTACGAGTTCCGAAGAGCTAAGAATCGAAGCATGAAAGTCAACTTTTGCGTAAGCATTGCAGGATAAAGTTTGGGAGACATGTAATAAAAAGATATTTTATTTCAAGAAAAAATGTATTTACAAGAGTGCTCTACAAAATTCTCCTGAAGGTCCCATATACAGAAAATGAAAAAAGGAAAACAGTAGGAGAATCTACTCTTCGCATTCATTGTTGTCTGATTCGCTTTCAGAACCCTCATCTGACGTAGTCGGCATTGTCGATTCTTCCTCCAGGGCGCTGGCTTCTTCGATCTCGGTAGAGAGATCGACACCCTTAGCGCTCACTTTCTCGAGGGCTTGCCTCCTGGCTTGTGTGCGGGCATCAACAACTTCCCGAGATAGTGTTAGCTCGGCCTTCTCGGATATCTCACAGGCCCGGTCATTCGCAGCAACAACATCCCTCTTCTTTGAGGAGACAAACTCATCGACCTCAGACTTGGCCGCAGACAGTGCAACCTCCTCCTCCTGAGCACCTCGAAGAAGGTCTTGGATCTAAGATAGCTTCCCCTGAAGTGCGTCCTTCTCCGAAGCCATGAAATCATTCAGCCGAGCCAGCTCGAGGATTTTGGCGTCCTTGGTTGCACCATCCTCTCGGAGCCTTCCCGGAGGTTGATCAATTTCTTCTCTTTCCGGGCACATAAAGCCTCCAGCTCGACATACTCTGACATGAGCTTCTCAAGCTCTTCTCCACGATGAGTCAACTCATATTGTATCTTGGAGAAGGCTTGGTCATACAACTTCTTGACCTCACAAAGGAAGAACATTAGAAATAAAGAGTAGAAATTTGAAGAACAACATGCTATATCGAGAATATCGCCTGCTTTTGGAGCCTCTCGGCCTCCTCGAGGGCAACGGGGGCATCAACATCGGTCTCCTCCTCTACCCCTTCAAAATAGTCTCTAAACTCATCATCCTCTCCACGAGAGGTCTCCAAACCAGGAGCATTCGTGACTTGGGCATCTCGTATCTCCCTTGGAGAAAACAACGAGCCCGAGTGAAATCCACCAGCAATATCACTCTCCATCGAGGCTTCTTCCCGACCCTGGAAAGCTCCAGTAGCAAGCCCTCCGAGCTCATCAACACAGACTATTCCATGTCCGACGAGCATCTCGGGGACTGCATCTGAACCCTCCTCGAGGGTCTCCTCAGCACAGGGCAGGTCCGCATCGGCCGCCTCCAACTCAGCAAACGACCGCCCAATAGCTCTCGAAGCATCAACGCTTTGCTTTGCCCTTTGTACCAATGGGCAAGTATCGTCACTCTCTTCCTCGACCCGTAGGCTCTCAACGACCGTCGAGGATAAGACCGTGACATCGGTCTTGGGCTTCCGAGTCTTTGCCCTTTTGGATTTTGGAGACTCCGCCGAGGCCTCTTTCTTCCTTTTCTTTTCCTTGGTGGTCTTCGGAGCCTCTTCCTCACCAGGTGGGGTCGGTCTCATCAACACACCTTCACCAAGGCCTGCACAAGCGTGTTATATCAAAAAACACCACCATCGAAAGCACTTACAAAAATTGAGAAAACAATAACAACAAAAGTATACCGTGGTTCTTAGCCTGCCACCGTGCTTTAGCCAGCTCACGCCTTACGCGTTTGTTGTATGGAAAGGCGGAGTCTAAAAGTTTTATCCACCCCGGAAGTTCCTGGACCGCACCGGGAAACCAACAGTGGCTACACAATTGGAAGAAAATCAGTCAAAAGAAAAAGAGATGACAAACATACTCAATTCAGGGGTTCTTACGTTTCATATTCCATTCCTCCGGGAACGACATTCTATCAGCAAGGATGATATTCGAAGTTCTGATTCTAACAAATCGGCTCATCCATCCCCGATCTTTATCCTCGTCGATGCAAGTGAGAAACGCCTTGGCATATCGATGGTGCAACTTGATTAGGTCCTCGCGGAAGAGACGAGGGATGTATAGTCTGATCAAATGGTCGAGGGTGAAAGTCATTCCCTCGACCTTGTTGGTAATGTGTCGAATCATATATACAATCCTCCAAAAATAAAGATAGATCTGATCGAGTGTCACTCGGTACTGATGACAAAAATTAAGAATCAACGGGTAAATCGGTGGAGAGGAAGAATCTACGGGGCCTAAGGTAAATGGGTGTGTATATACGCTGAGAAAGCCAGCCTTGTGCGTGACTATGCTTTCGTCAGCTGTAGGAATTTCTTTTTGAGCCGCCTCCCCCAACGACAGTCGAGTTTTACCCTCTATGTATCGTATGCTACACTTATATATCGAGACATGGGCTCGCATCGACCCGGTGTAGAAAGGGGTTTCTCAATCGTGAAATCGGAGATGGTGTAGAAAGGACCAGAGATGCATTTCTCGATGGTAGGAGGAGTTCGTGACTTTCCCTTAGACGGGCTTTATGAAGAAGAAGCTCCCTCCTTTTGAGGTACCATTTTGGAAGTTTTTGCCATGGTTATAACTGAGTTTTAAGGAAAGAAGACGAAGAAGTAAACACAGGTAGAAGATGAGAGTGGAAAACACTTAGTAAAAGTTTGAAGGTTTGAAGAAGATGTAAAATTTTGAAAAGGCAAGTGATTGAAGTATTTTTAGAGGTCCTTTGGGCATGAACTGAATCGGAAAGTTCGAACCAATAACAATTCATGGGCTTCTAGAGAATTGTGTTGACTGCGACCTCTGGGCAGCTTTTTATGTCACATCATTTAATGCTCTGAAGAGACTGACGTCATAATAGGGATGTCGAAGAGGCAAGAAGTCAAGACCATTTCTTATCACTTCATTCTAAGAAACGCGGGGACTATCTGTATACAACTAAAATTGGAAAGCCCGCTTTTACGGTCATTACGGCGCTCAGAAGGCTCGAAGGTTCAAGTTTGGCATCGAGGGGGCATGTCGAAAGTCCTCGACCTCGGGGCAGTGCAAATCAAAGACCAGCGTGAAAAGGCGGGAAACTCCCAAGAGGCACATGATTAAAGCTGACCAAGTACCCAAAATAGTACAAGCCCGTACTATGGCATTAAATGGTTGTACCGACCATCTCTCTTTGCATTAATTACACATGTACTATGTTGGGATTCCCCCTCATATATAAAGGGGATCCTTGTCACTTTGTAAGACACATGATATTCATTACAAGAATAAGAACATCCTCTGCTCTCAAACTAAAACATTCTCTACAATTATTACATTGACTTATTGCTTCCATTTATTGTGTTTCATTTATTGTTCTTCATTTATTACTTGTTATTGATCATAAATAGGCCATCTTTTAGGCCTTCAACACTGTTATATCATTCTCGATAGCCCCTTGTCAAGCTCCTGAGCTCGACCTCGAGGCCCATTCCGACCAGTCTCTCTGCTGCTCGATTTGCATAATCTCGTTACCTTTTGCTCTTATTTCGTTTTCTCACTTCTCACTTAGCATTTACTGCCTAAAAAACTGGTATTAAAATAAATCACATATTTTTAGAACCACATAATCAAGTATAATTGTAATTACCATTTTCAAGGTAAACAGTTTGGCACCCACCGTGGGGCTAAAAATAATAGTGATTGTTTTAGTGTTGGTTTTCTAAAAACACAAGTTATTTTTTACAATTTTTATTGTCCAAGAATCTTCAATTTCAGGTCAGAAAATTTCTAACTCAGTAAACGCACATGAAAAGATACGGTTTTTATTAGTGCTAACAGATTACTTTTCAAAATGGGTAGAGGCAGGAGCTTTCAAACAGGTACGAGAAAAGGAGGTAAAAGATTTCATCTGGCGAAACATTATATATCGGTTTAGAGTTGTAAAGGAAATCGTATGTGATAATGGCCCAATATTTATAGGGTCGAAAATCACAGAGTTCTTTCAAAATTGGAAAATCAAACAAATAATATCTTCTCCTTATCATCCCCTGGCAAATGGTCAAGCAAAGTCAACAAATAAGATTATAATCAACAATTTGAAGAAGAGGTTATAAAAATCAAAAGGGAGTTGGCCTGAGGAATTACCAGGAGTATTATGGGATTATAGAACTACACCAAAAACAGTCACGGGAGAAACTCCATTTTCGCTTGGGTACGGTTCAGAGGCTTTAATCCCAGTTGAAATTGGAGAGCCTAGCACGATATTCACATTGGCAACAGAGGAATCAAATGATGATGAGTTAAGAACAAATTTAGACTTACTCGAACAAAGAAGAGAGGCAGCTTTAATACGGATGGCAGCAAAAAACAAATCATAGAACGATACTGTGATGACCCAAAGGGTCATCTTATGGATTAAGACTCCATTCCAGGCTCATTAGCCTTAAAAGGCTATTTTTAATTACCTCGATTTGCGTGCACAGTCCGAGCGTGAATCCGGAAAGCTTTTATGTGAAAATACGAGAAATAGAAATTTCTAGAGTTAAACTTTGATTTTAGTTAACTTCGGTCAACATTTTGAGTAAATGGACCCGAATCTGTATTCTAACAATCCCGGGAGATCCACGGTAAAATATGGGACTCGGGCGTATGCCCGAAAATGAATTCCGAGGTCCCTAGACTTAGAAAACAATTTATGAAGAAAATTATTCTGCTGGTTAATTCAATAAATAAAGAAATGAAATAATATGTGAAAATTATGATATGAGGCCCGTATTTTGGTTTCGTAGCCCGGAACAAGTTTTTCGTGTTATTTAGGTCCTATCTGTGAAGTTTCATGAGAATCGCAGTTGATTTGATGTAATTCGGACATCCAGTTGAAAAGTTAGAAAAAAATTAAGTGTTCTTGAGAAAATCATGAGTTTGGAGGTTAAATTCATAGTTTTGATGCTATGTTGATGATTTGATCGCACGAGCAAGTCCGTATAATGTTTTTAGACTTGCGTGCATGTTTGGTTTGGAGCCCCAAGGGCTTAGGTGAGTTTCAGATAGGTTTAGGCTATGTTGGGCATGTTTTTGATGCTTCATCGTCGTTTTTTCAAGCATAAATGATACCACATTAAGAAAATGAGCTCCAAATTTAGTTTTTATTGAACCATTAGATACGTATCGTAATTACGGAGCCGTAGGAAAAAGAATCATCGCATTTGGACATCGTATGGGGAAGTTATGCCCATTTTAGTGTCGGAGAAAAACTGCTGGTGCCAGATGTCGCAAATGCGAACTCCGGGTCGCAAGTGCCACATTTGCAGCCTATTAAATGAGCTTTTTGACGGGATTTTCACCCATTTTTCAATTAGCTCAAACCCTAAACCTCCATAGGTGATTTTTCAAAGACCCAAACTTCTCCACATCATTGGTAAATGATCTTTAACTAATTTCTTTCATTCCTTAACAACATTTAACAAGATTTCAACTTAGAATCTAGAGTTTTCATGGTAAAAATTGGGATTTTTTGGTAGAACTTAGGAATTTCAAAATTTGGGGAATCGTACCTTGAATTGAGGTTAGATTACAATACCAATTGCATATCCGGGTTCGGGGGAGATTGGGTAAACGGGTTTTGGTCCGAACCCTCGAGTTTAGACAAGCGGGTCCGGGGTCGATTTTTAAATTTGGATAGGAAAAACTAGGAGAAACATTATTTTTTCAATAAAGTTGATTCCTTTAGGCTATAATTGATGATGGTGAACCAATTGTGATTAGATTTGAGCGTAATATAGGCAAATTCTAAAGGAAAAGTTGTGCTAGGGAAGCGATTTTCTTGTGACATCGAGGTAAGTGTTTGGTTTAACCTTGGCTTGAGAGAATAGGAATCCCCAACTTGATTGTTATGTGAAATTGCTTGTGTGTAGTGTATAGTTGAGGTGACGAGTACATATGCACTACTAAATGGTTGTTTAACATGATCCCTTTTCCGTTTCCCATTTATTTGCTTCCCGGTTTATTTGTTTTATGATTGTTGAGGTTTACATGGCTATTTGGTTTCATTAGATTATTGCCAATTGTTGTTGCAAGTATGTTAAAAGTGTTGGTTGTTCTCTTGATTCTGTCATGGTACATAAAGACTGAGTTGGGTTGACAAGGTTATGGTGTTTACATATAATCCGATTGGTTTCATTGTGAAATGATATTGGTTAAAGCTTACGAGCTATATTATTTTCTGTTTACAATTCTTGAGATAAAAGTTTTGTGAAAGGCTTGGCATGAATTGTGAAACTTTTGATAAATAAATAAATGATAGTGATAAGGGTGGACAGGTGAAATAAATGATAGTGACAAGGGTGGACATGTGAAATAAATGATAGTGATAAGGGTGGACATGTGAAATAAATGATAGTGATAAGGGTGGACATGTGAAATAAATAATAGTGATAAGGGTGGACAAGTGAAATAAATGATAGTGATAAGGGTGGACAAATGAAATAAATGATAGTGATAAGGGTGGACAGGTGGGTTCGGGTTGCACGCCGCAACAAGTAATTGATAAGGGTGGACAAATGAAATAAATGATAGTGATAAGGGTGGACAGGTGGGTTCGGGTTGCACGCCGCAACAAGTAATTGATAAGGGTGGACACTTATGTTTTACTGGATTTGAAAACTTACTGTTTTACTCTATTATTTTTCGTATTTCGTACTTACTTCTATTTTGAAAGTCATAACTTTGGAAGTGTTGGAAATCTATGTGAGATTTGGTTACAGTTGAGGCCTGAAATAGGCGACTGAGTTATTGTACTTATTGTTGCAGTTTATCTTTCTTCTTTGTGTAGAATTGTTTTCTTGCTTTATTATATGTATTGTTACAGGTTAAGTTATAATTGCCCCGCCTTAACCTCGTCACTACTTCGTCGAGGTTAGGCTCGGTATTTACTCAGTACATGGGGTTGATTGTACTGATACTACACTCTGCACTCTTTTGTGCAGTTCCAGGTACTGGTCAGAGTTAGGAGATTTTAGTAGTTGATATCATTGCTCGGAGACACGAGGTAGATCTGCTAGTGTCGGTAGATTCCTGGAGTCTTCACTTATTTTCGAACATTATTTTACTTCTCTCAGAACAGATATACAATTCCTTCAGCCCATTATTTGTAGCATTCTTAGTAGTTCGTGAATTGTGACACCAGACCCTGGGATGGTCTTATGATTAGTTATTTAGTTAGAGGCCCGATTCGGTTATTCAATTATTATTTTATTTGTGGAATTATGCAAATGGCAGTAATAAAGCTTAGTTTATTTTGAATTGCTTTGTTATGGTTGAATGGATTTTTAATGGAAATTAACTAAGTAAATTTTAACATTGGCTTGACTAGCAAGTGTAGTGTTAGGCGTCATCACGATCCTGAGGGTTGAGAATTTGGGTCGTGACAAGTTAGTATTAGAGCCCTAGGTTGCTTAGGTCTCACAATTCACTAACAAGCTTAATAGAGTCTGAAGGATCGGTACGGAGACGTCTGTACTTATCTCTCTGAGGCTATAAAGTTAGGAACAAACTCCATTTTTATTCTCTTCTACTCTATCGTGCGGATCTTTTTACCTCTAACATTGAATGAATCCTTCTACTCACTTGCAAATGGCGGGAATGCGTCCTTTTCTCCCGCGGACTAACAGATCAGGTTCTCCCACAACACCAGTCCTGAACCACATATGATGAAAGAAATCATCCAATAAATAACCCCATTCATGGCACGTGAAAACTCAAGTGGAATCAGTGAATCTCAAAAGGGAACCACATATAACCAGAGAAACTATTGTGTGAATATAAGAGCAAGAATTCATATAGGAGATTGTGTGATAATAGTCACTGCTTCAACCATTTATTTCCTTTCAAAAACAAGTCACAAGTCAGTACGGAAATAAATCATGGTGGCACTAAACAAGCCACCAAGTCAGCCTATGGGCACAACCTCAATGTAAACCTTACTTTCCTTCTAAATTAACAGAATTATACCCATGCTTCAAGACCAATTCTCTGAAAGAAAGCCACGGAGCTATCTATCATCAAGCAGAGATAGAAAAAAGAGAAAAGACCAACTGGTTATCAAGGATATCACCGCTCAAAATAAAACATACCCTGCATAATTTCAACATAACCATCCACACGAGAACCAGACAGTGTCACGTCACAAAAATGTAATAAATAACATGATAAACAGAATACCAATTCACATAAAAGATAAAATACAAACTAGGTTGTCACCGAAAAATAAGAACCAAATCCCGGCACCAAATCTACAAGAAAGTAAAGAAATATTTACATCCCAAATCACAGCTATTCAAAGAGGCCACCTCAACCTGAAATCTAACAAGTAAAGTGAAAATGATGAATGGTGCCCCCCCTGAATACTGCATCGTGTACTCTCCTCGCTGTCAGAATCTGTCACCCTCTCCTTTCTCTCCTCCTCAGACCAGGGAGCTGGAACATCACCCTCTTCCTCTAGCTCAGTTGAAGGCAATGGGTCCCGAGGCTTCAACACCTTAAACAAACCCTTCACACCCTTCCACATGCGAATGAAGAACTTGTCTCTCTTCTTCTCCCTCTTATTCATCCGGCTTGTGCACCTGCCATCTTGGCATGAGAAGTACTCAAGCCACTATGTGTCGTGGCCAAATCTGTGTACGCCTTCTCCAGCTGATTCAAATGAGCCCCCTGTTACTTCTGATCCTCAAGGTATTTCTTGAAGTCTTTCTGTGAAATATATGCAGAGGGCCCCTCAGGTGTTTCCCCCGATCCTTGTGGAAGTCGAGATACCAGCTCGCGAACTTGCCTCATCTCCTCAGAAAGCACAGCAAATGGGCCACACGTGGAGAGAGAAGGCTGACTAACCTGCTCAGCCTGAGGAGGCAATCCCACTTTTCTCTTCTTGCTTTTGACAACTCCACCCTCTCCTCTCTTCTTCAAGGGGTAGATAGGCCTACCCGGCTCTACCCAATTGTCCCTTGGATCCTCCTCCACCCCATCCACCTGGCACAATTCAGTAATAAGAGATGGGAATATAAGTGACATACCACCCAGGCGAAGGTACTCCTTTAACGCACTGACGACGATGTCGCCAACGTTGAGTGGAATGCCGTCAAGGATACAAGCTACCATCAGTGCTCCCAGTATGGGAACATTCCAGATGTTGGACGCTGGAGAGACACGACTGCACACAATAGCTAGCCATATCTTGGCTTCAACGGAACTCTTGGGAGGTGATTGATTTCTTATCCAATGCCCAAGGAACATCCACACCCGGGCATAGCTTGGAAGCCAACCAATCCCCTGGAAGCTTATCTTTCTCACGGAACGGATCCATGTCGTGGTCAAGGAGGTGGTAGATGTTGTTCACAGCTTCTTCCCCGAAATGTACCATCTTTCCTCGAATCCTCACCTTCGGCTTTTTCATGTTTATGGCAGGGACATTCGCATAGAACTCCCTCACCCACTGCTCATTTGCCTTGCAAGGTAGAGGGGCGAAACAAATCTAGCCCATAACAACAAGCTTCCGGTAGAACTCAGGCAGACATTGTTCAACTTTGTCCATCTCTATTCCACTCTCCGGGAGAAACTTCTTTGTGATTAGCTCATTGTAATACCGTTCCTGGCACCCTCGTGATAAGAATCTGTGTTGGTCATAGTTGTCCTCAAGTTCCATGGGATTTTCGGGCAAGGATTCAGTGGAGTCGGAACTCATTCTCAATATGTGGGCCTGCAAAACAAATCATTGAAATAAAAATGGAGTATAGCCATGAAATATGTTGAAAAATGAATCTTGGATATCAAAGAACAATTGGACAGTTGAAACCATACTTAGAAAATTTTTCAAAAAGTGCAAATATTCGCTCTTTGATGTCGCATTTGCGACATATTTCTTCGCAAATGCGAAGTCAACAGTTGCCCTCTGATGTCGCAATTGCGACATTCTCCTTCGCAAATGCGAAGTCCTCATGTATCGCAATTGCGAGAAAAACTTCGCAATTGCGATTCCCGTCAGAACAGTCAGAGTTCGCAAATGCGAACTCTCCTTCGCAAATGCAAACCCGTCGTCCCCAGCCCTATAACAGTCCCTAATCTGGAAATTTCTTCCATGAAACCACTTGTAAACACCTACAAAACACACCAAACAGTCTCTAGACACTAAATCATGCAATAAACATCACATACAGCTACGAAATGCAAAGAAACTTTGAAATTTAGGCACAGAATTTTGCTCCTAATTCTAACAATCAAGGGCACTCAGATTTCTCTCAAATTCCTAACATATTGTTGGGCTAACACTCTCAACCAACCTCACCCAGAAAATGACAACATAAAATTTGAGTTTTCTAGTATTTGTGCACAGAAAAACAAGAACACACTTCAAGCCCTAGGTTTTGGGAAAATAATTGAAAAAGAAGAAGAAGAGGAAGAAGAAAATGCAAGGATTTAGCAAGTTTACCTGATCGTTGCACCTAGAAGTGAGGAATTGAGAGGTGGAAGGTTGGGAAGAACTAAATCGTCTTGTTCCTGGAGTCCCAAACTAAAATTTCAGTTTTCTACAAATGAACGGTCAAAACCCCTTTTAAGCCTCAGGTGTCGCATTTGCGACATCCAACTCGCAAATGCGAACCCCTCCGCAAAACTGCCCAGTTCGCAAATACGAACCAGAGTTCGCATCCATTTAAAAAAAATGTTTTCTTTAAAATAAGAATAAAATAATATTTATAATAAAATATTTTATAATAATAATAATAATAATAATAATAAGGATAACAATAATAATAGAATTATAAGAAAATAATGATAAAATAATCCTTACACTAAACAATTCTAATGGTTAGAACGACTAATAATTTGAGAAATAATGGGTCACTACCACCAAGCACCACATTTAATGACATTTCACGACATAAATTAATTTTACCAATTGTCTCGTCGCTTGAGAAATAGAAAATCGGCCACCTAATTTGGAATCAAGCTTATAACCACGAACGGTGAGAATGATAGGTTGATGATCAAGCCGAACTCTAACTTCTGCATTATGCACTTCATGGTTTCATGGGAGGAATGTTATTTGTCTTATTATTATTCCTTTCAAGTTGTAAATGGTGTGACTTTTGTTCCTCCTCCTCGTAATCTCTTTTGAATTGTGTAGTTCAATTTCCATATCACCACACAGGTCCGGCGTTGAGAAATTATTGGAATGTGACGTCATAATCTTTCAGTAACTCCAACCATCTCCCATGTCCCTGATTGAGATTCTTTTGCTTGAATAAGTACCGAAGACTGCAAGGGTCTGTGAAAACCTCACCCGGCACACCATAAAGATAGTGCCTCCAAATCTCTGATGCATGAACATTGGCTGTCAAACCTTCGAGATTCAATTCTTCCCGGAATTTTGGTATCCTTTATTTTCTTCAGACTAGGTTCAACTTCAACTACATTTTCAATTACGCCGGTTGACTCTAAGTCCTCATTTTCTTGGTATCACAAATACTCGTGGAGCCGGATGGTGGATGTTCGATTCTTGAATTCCTCAAAGAAAAATTCACATTTCTCCTCGGAATGGACTCTTCTTGACCTTATTTATGGATATAATGAGCCTCAATCGACGATTTCTAAGCGATTATCCAATATTTTTCCAATGTGTGAATAACATTCCCTCTTCATTATTATTTCCCAAAAAATAAAGAAATTTCCTTAAGTTCGGGTGCAGTAGAGAGAGAATCCATTGAGATACCTACTTGGGAGTCCGAGACGAATAGGCAGAGTAGTTAACTCCAAACCGAGTAATTTTCTATGTCCGTTCGAGGACGAACACTTGTTTAAGAGGGGGAGATTGTGATGACCCAAAGGGTCATCTTATGGAGTAAGACTCCATTCCAGGCTCATTAGCCTTAAAAACACTAATTTTAATTACCTCAATTTGCATACGCAGTCCGGGTATGAATCTGTAAAGCTTTGAAAATACGAGAAATAGAAATTTCTAGAGTTAAATTTTGATTTTAATTGACTTCGGTCAACATTTTGAGTAAACGGACACGAATTTGTATTCCGACGATCCCGAGAGATCAACAGTAATATATTGGACTCGGGCGTATGCGCGGAAATGAATTTTGAGGTCCCTAGCCTTAGAAAATAATTTATGAAAAAAATTATTCTGCCGGTTAATTCAAGAAATAAAGAAATGAAATAATATGTGAAAATTATGATATCAAGCTCGTATTTTTGTTCCGTAGCCTAGAAGAAGTTTCTCATGTTATTTAGGTCCTATATATGAAGTTTCATGATAATCGGAGTTGATTTGATGTAATTCGGACATCCGGTTGAAAAGTTAGAAAAAACTTAAGTGTTCTTGAGAAAATCATGTGTTTTGAGGTTAAATTCGTAGTTTTGATGCTATGTTGATTATTTGATCGCACGAGCAAGTCCATATGATATTTTTAGACTTGCGTGCATATTTGGTTTGGAGCCCCGAGGGCTTAGGTGAGTTTCAGATATGTTTAGGCTATGTTGCGCCTGTTTTTGATGCTTCATCGTTGTTTCTTCAAGCATAAATGATACCACATTAAGCAAATCAGCTCCAAATTTAGTTTTTATTGAACCATTATATCCGTATCGTAATTACGGAGCCGTAGGAAAAAGAATCATCGCATTTGGACATCGTATGAAGAAGTTATGCCCATTTTAGTGTCAGAGAAAAATTGTTGGTGCCAGATGTCGCAAATGCGAACTCCAGGTCGCAAGTGCCACATCTGCAGCCTATTAAATGAGCTTTTTGACGGGATTTTCACCCATTTTTCAATTCTCTCAAACCATAAACCTCCATAGGAGATTTTTCAAAGACCCAAACTTCTCCACATCATTGGTAAGTGATCTTTAACTAATTTCTTTCATTCCTTAACAACATTTAACAAGATTTCAACTTAGAATCTAGAGTTTTCATGGTAAAAATTGAGATTTTTTGGTAGAACTTAGGAATTTTAAAATTTGGGGAATCGGACCTCGAATTGAGGTTAGGTTACAATACCAATTGCATATCCGGGCTCGGGGGAGATTGGATAAACGGGTTTTGGTCCGAACCTCGAGTTTAGACAAGCGGGTCCGGGGTCGATTTTTAAATTTGGATAGGAAAAAATAGGAGAAATATTGTTTTTTCAATAAAGTTGATTCCTTTAGTCTATAATTGATGATGGTGAACCAATTGTGATTAGATTTGAGCGGAATAGAGGCAAATTCTAAAGGAAAAGCTGTGCTAGCGAAGTGATTTGCTTGTGACATCGAGGTAAGTGTTTGGTTTAACCTTGACTTGAGGAAATAGGAATCTCCAACTTTATTGTTATGTGAAATTGCTTGTGTGTGGTGTATAGGTGAGGTGAAGAGTACCTATGCACTACTAAATGGTTGTTTAACATGATCCCTTTTCCGTTTCCCATTTATTTGCTTCCCGATTTAACTGTTTTACGATTTTTGAGGTTTACATAGCTATTTGGTTTCATTAGATTATTCCCAATTGTTGTTGCAAGTGTGTTAAAAGTGTTGGCTATTCTCTTGATTCTCTCATGGTACATAAAGACTGAGCTGTGTTGATAGCGTTATGGTGTTTACATGTAATCTGGTTGGTTTCATTGTGAAATGATATTGGTTAAAGCTTACGAGCTATACTGTTTTCTGTTTACGGTTGTTGAGATAACAGTGTTGTGAAAGGCTTGGCCTGAATTGTGAAAATTTTGATAAATAAATAAATGATAGTTATAAGGGTGGACAGGTGAAATAAATGATAGTGATAAGGGTGGACAGGTGAAATAAATGATAGTGATAAGGGTGGACAGGTGAAATAAATGATAGTGATAAGGGTGGACAGGTGAAATAAATGATAGTGATAAGGGTGGACAGGTGAAATAAATGATAGTGATAAGGGTGGACAGGTGAAATAAATGATAGTGATAAGGGTGGACAGGTGAAATAAATGATAGTGATAAGGGTGGACAGGTGAAATAAATGATAGTGATAAGGGTGGACAGGTGAAATAAATGATAGTGATAAGGGTGGACAGGTGAAATAAATGATAGTGATAAGGGTGGATAGGTGAAATAAATGATAGTGATAAGGGTGGACAAGTGAAATGAATGATAGTGATAAGGGTGGACAAGTGAAATAAATGATAGTGATAAGGGTGGACAGGTGGGATCGGGTTGCACGCCGCAACAAGTAATTTATAAGGGTGGACACTTATGTTTTACTGGATTTCAAAAATGTTTTACTGGTTTTTGAAACTCAAGGATTTGAAACTTACAGATTTGAAAACGTACTGTTTTACTCTATTATTTTTCCTATTTCGTACTTACTTCTATTCTGAAAGTCATAACTTTGGAAGTGTTGGAAATCTATGTGAGATTTTGGTTACAGCTGAGGCCTGGAATAGGCGACTGAGTTATTGTACTTATTGTTGCAGTTTATCTTTCTTCTTTGTGTAGAATTGTTTTCTTGCTTTATTATATGTATTGTTACAGGTTAAGTTATAATTTCCCCGCCTTAGCCTCGTCACTACTTCGTCGAGATTAGGCTTGGCATTTACTCAGTACATGGAGTCGGTTGTACTGATACTACACTCTGCACTCTTTTGTGCAGTTCCAGGTACTGGTTAGAGTTAGGAGATTTTAGTAGCTGATGTCATTGCTCGGAGACACGAGGTAGATCTGCTAGCGTCGGTAGATTCCTGGAGTCTTCACTTATTTTCGGACACTGTTTTACTTCTCTCAAAACAGATATACAATTCCTTCAGCCCATTAATTATAGCATTCTTAGTAGTTCGTGAATTGTGACACCAGACCCTGGGATGGTCTTATGATTAGTTATTTAGTTAGAGGTCCGGTTCGGTTATTCAATTATTATTTTATTTGTGGAATTATGAAAATGGCAGTAATAAAGCTTAGTTTATTTTGAATTGTTTTGTTGTGGTTGAATGGATTTTTAATGGAAATTAACTAAGTAAATTTAAACTTGGTTTGCCTAGCAAGTGTAGCTTTAGGCGCCATCACGATCCCGAGGGTTGGGAATTTGGGTCGTGAAAGATGCTACAATAGAAAGGCTCACCTCAGGTACTTCAAAATTGGGGACTTCGTTCTTAAAAAGGTTTTTCAATCAACAAAAACAACAGGAGCAAGAAAGTTAAATCCGAATTGGGAAGGACCCTATAAAGTTCGAGGTATCGCTGGAAAAGGTGCCTACGAGTTAGAAACCATGGATGGCAAGGTCTTACCCTCGAGTTGGAATGTTGTTCATTTAAAGAAATACTACTTCCGAGCAAAAGAAAGTACCCACGGCCAGGTATCATTCATTTACAATTCTTGTTTTGTACAGTCAAAATTATACTAACAATTTTAGTTAATAGATAAAAAGCTAGCCCACACCAAATGATGATATTAGACCTGAAAGACACGCGGAAACAACCTTATTCTCGGTCTAGGGTTGCAACCTTTCTGATGGAAATATAAAGGGTTAAGCAGTCCTCATCTAAATTATATATACCTCCGAGTCCTGTATGTTTTTCCTTTTCAGGAAATGGACCACATGGAAGGAATAATCAAGTGCTCGATATTTTATACTTCAAAGCTCAAACACTTGGGGACTATATATACATATGGAAGGCAAAAAAAACTAGAAAAAGTCAGAATTCAAGTCAAAGCCTAAGGTCTACTCAACAAATCAAAAGTTAAGAGCGAAGTCAAAGAGCCAAAAATGCAAGCCTGATTCAAAAACTTATGAAGAATACACTCGTGGATGTAAACTTCAAAATCTTACGAATGTTTAGGTTAAAGGCAATATTTAGTCACGGTTGCAAGATATACCCTTGAATTTTTTATAAATCTGTTGTAAAAGAAACAGCTACGAAAGAGTTATAGATGATACTTGAATACATGTAAAGTATTATGTAATTTGAAAGTTCGAATGATACAAAACTTTCCTCAAAAGTTACTCAAGGAAACATGTGTGTTCCTATTTCTTCTTTAGTATGTTTACACCATTATGAAGTTGAGACGTCTTCTTCATTAAATGTCGTTCATAAAAGGGCCCTCTTTTATAAATTGTGCTTGTTTCAAAAAGACATGAAGTACTAAAGCATTTTTTAATGCATAATAACCGAGCAATACAAAAACTCAAAATAAAGTATCACATAAGTTGAACAAAAACTTAGGAGATGATATTATAATAAGTTGGTTAAAACTAAGTATAAACTTAGTCCCAACCTGTTTGTTTTATACAAAAAAATGCCAAAATGGACTAGGGTATGATTTTCCAAAACATTACCCCCAAATGGGACCGGGGGTAAACCTCCGATTGTTCTACCAATTAAAAAAAAGAAAGAACACTTAAAACTTTTTCACTTTCACTGTAAAGAAGATTGGCTTCATCACCAGAAGGAAGAGCAACTTGAGCAGGGGAAGGTTGAGAAATAACTTCACCAGGAGTGATTTAATCACCTTCGGGAACATCAACCTCAGGTGAAGAAAAACTTTGACTCTGCCGGGTCTTTTCAACTGTTTCTCTAGTCTTTGCAATCTCAGATTTTAAGCCAAAGCCTTCCTGGCTTACTTCCATTAATGTTTTTAGGCGAGTGTACAGAAAATCTCAGCTAACATCAACAATTGCTTTATCTTCAAAAGCCTCGTAGCCTTTTTCCCACTGCTCAATTTTAACTTTTAATTCATCCTCCTCGTTTAAGGCTATATCGTAAGAAGCCTGCAGGGGGCAAGAGATTTCTCCAAAAATTTAACCTTGTCTGAGGAGACACGAAGATCTTCCTGAGTTTGTGTGAGCATCTGAACAAGCTCCCCAGAGTAAGTTTCCTTTTGGTTCAGCAAATCCTTTAAGCTCCTAATCTCTTCAGAAGCCTTGGAAAGATGCTCAGCAAACGAAGACTCAAGAAGATTCTTATCTTTGCCTCCCTGGTTCGATGAGGCTTTTTCAATCGCCAATTCCGCTGCCATAACCTTTACTTGCTTCTCCAGGGTACATTTTCTTCTTCTAAAACCTCCATCTCAAGCTGAACACCCTCGAACTGCTCTTTCCAATTGTCTACCTCAGTATGGTAATCATTCATTAACTGCTCCATGTTGACAATCCTTTTCATCATCTCTTTACCGATGAGATTGATCTACACAATGAAAAGGGGAATGTGATACCAGTAAAGGAAAAATCATAGAAAACAAAAAAGACACGGCTTATACCTTCAAGGGTGAATGCACAATATCGTTCATCCATGTTAGAGAGCTGTGACTTTCCAGTTTTGACTTCTCAACTGGGCCAATCAAAGTTTTTAGCCATACGTCAGCTTGGCCTGATTTCTTCAAAAGATTACCATCTGCAGGAATCTCAATGGTAACTTGTTTTATCGCCTTACTGCTACTAGAGGAACCAATTTCAACATGGGAAGTTATGGCAGTAGGAGCAGTTGAGGAAGTCAAAATAGCCACGGGCGGAGTAGTGGCAACAACAACAAGTACGAATAACTGAGGTTCAATTGGAGCAGACACGGGAAAAGAGGCAAGAGGCGTTTCCTAAAAAATAAAGCCAAATCTTTCTTCATCAAACCCTCGAGAAAAGAGCTGTTCAGTAGAGTCACGGGTTGCAGCAGGCGTCTCTTCATCAGAACTTACTAAGGTGGCATCTTCAGGCTCAGTCACGGGGATATAACTAGTAGGGGGAGTACTTTAGTCATTCAAAACAACCTGTCTCCTAGCTCGTGGCTTATGAACCAACGAGCCTTCATCTTGCTCTTCTTCATCCTTAGAGTTCTGTGATCTATCAACTTTTCTTTTTGACAAAGAACTCAAGATTATCTCTTGAGCCTTTGATAGAGAGAGCCTTGAAGCAGTGATTGAAGCAACACTTACACCTCGAACGGGAAACCCTAATAAAGAAAAGGGTCAATAAGTTCCAAAGTAAATATATAGGCAAGGAAGAAAGTGAAAGAGAAAATTATCGTGAGTTTTCACTTTCCATCCAGATCTGTTTGAAAGGTATTTCCAAGACCTTTTTTCCACTGAAGCAACTGTTAACAATTTTTCTACCCAACCACGAAAACCAGGAATCTCCTCAACGGTTCCCATGGTTGCTGAAAAGGAAAAGTAAAACAGTTACGAGAATTCATATTCTTCATAAAAAGAAGAGAAATAAAAGGGCAACTTACGTGCAAAGTTCCACTTCTCAGGGAAGGGCATGTTCTTTTCACCTACTAACCCACTAGTAGTAGGAGCAGAAACAAATCGGGCATACCATCTACGATCTTTGTCGTCTTCAGGACTGACCAAAACTCTCTTACTCCTCGTCATGAGAGTAAAAATCCAATGACGGAATAATTTGGGAGAGTAAAGATGGATCAGATGGTAGAAGGTGAAGGGTAAAGAAGCCATATTTGCTAAGTATCTAAGGCATGCCACATCCCTCCATATAATAGGACCAATTTTTCCTAAACACAGATCAAGGAAACGACAAAACTCAATAATGACTGGATCAATAGGTGGCACAAAACCTAATGTGAAGGGATATGTATACACAAAAGAAAAACCATCTTTAAAGGAAGTGGTCCTTTGATTCTCATTGGGAACTAGAATCGGGAAGTCAAATTTCCAATAACAATCTCTACGCACAAGAGAAACTAAACTTTCAGTGATCTGGGAAGGGTAAACATAAACACGACCGTGAGAAGTCATGGAAGTAACCTGATTTTTAATTGACTCGCTATCAGTGACAAAGGAAAGTTCAGTGGGGATAATCTCGTCTACAGTAGGCTCACGAAGTAGTTAACCAGAATCCCTACTTTCAGCGGAAGATCTATGTGAAGATGATGGAGGAGTAGTGTTGGGTTGAGAAGAAGATCCACGAACAGACACTGACCCTAAGGTGCGTAACCTACCACCTCTCCTACTCCTGATAGGAGCATAAGAAGGGGGGAATTCATCTACAATAACAACTTTTCAGGGATCAGCATTCGAAGAAGACATAGTTGTATGAGGAAGTAATACGAGTAAGTTGTGAATGAAGAAGAAATTTTGTCGTAGAAGTAAAGGCAAATGATGTATTTATATGCAGAAGCAACCGTCATAAAAGAAAGTAATGATGGAAACGTCATTATGAAAACTATCACTTCGTGACTGATGCAGCCGCAAAAAAGCCCTAAAACCCGCTGAAGGGTTGCAGAGACAATCGATGACTGCCACGTGTCACATACATTAAATGGAAGTGACATACAACGCATTGATTCAGAAAAAGATATAATGGTACGAATGAAACAACGGTAAAAATTTCCCGCCTTAAATAAGATCAACTCCCAAAATATTTAATTGCTGAATAATTGGTAAGTGAAGGGACTATCTGTATTGGTAAAAATAAATATTACACGTGAAATTAATTATGTGGTTGACATGGAAAGACAAATGGATCATTAGAAAAGTGACAGCTGGAGACTTACATTCAAAGAGATACGAGTCTTAATAGATACGAGCAAATCACTCACGAGATGATAAGAAATAAATGTTCAAGTCTCTTTAGAGAGTTGAGGAGGCATCAGCGGAATGAACCGAGATAGAAAAAGTGGTAGATTCATAGATATTCAATTGATGAGCACAAATGTTACAAAATCTTCACGAAATAGTTACGATTACCAATCATAACGTTTCATTAATGATTTAATGTTCATTATGGCTCAATTATTAAAGGGTGTAGACGTTGTACTTGAAGGTCCCTATATAAGGGAAAGAAATGTTATTTGTATGGACACGTTCTGATTATTATTGGAATATACTTTTTTACTTGCGCTTTATACTGATTATTTTGCCATTTCTTATTCTTATTTTTCTTTCTTATTTCTGAGAGAATATTGAATTTCTTGATTATCAGTAGCCCGAGTACTTCTAAAAATAAGCTTTGACTGAGGATCTAATCTTTGGTTAAACATACATATGTATATCTAAATTATACTCCATCCGTTCACTTTTACTTGTCCAATTTGGACTTTTCATGCCCCTTAAGAAATAATAATAATTATAGTATGTATTTTACCATATAACCCCTAATAATGATAGTATTTCAAAAGATCTTGGGAAATAATTTGTCTTTATCTTGATCTAGTATAGTGGACAAGTAAAAGTGAAAATATATTTTTAGTATAGTGGGCAAGTAAAAGTGAACGGAGGGCGAGGATTGATATTAATGTTGCATTCTATAGATGCTTGAACCAAAGAATGGCCCGGTTTAGTTAGTAAATGCTACTTAATGTGATAGTGATAGTGTGCCAAAAAACATTAGCTATATTACTTAGCTTATTCATTCATGAGGCATCAAACATGGCATGAATGGCGGCTTCAACGCTTATTCCTCCACAATGGCCGCCCCCAGGGGACCTTTTCATTTCTTCTACTTTTTCACATCAAAGACATACAACTTGCAACTAAAGATAGAGTTGAGGAAAAGAACACTATTTCTCGAGTGTCCCAAAACTCGACTAGTAAAAAGTGGTAGTACTCTAGTTTGTTTGAGTTTTACAATTAACTATAATTATATATAATAAAAGAAGTAATCATCCAGTAGTTGTTAAGATAATGATCATTTTCGTTGCTTAGATATTTGCATATAGGAAAAAACTTAAATTTCTCACGATACTTTCTCGTGTAAACTTTTAATCATTTGGAAGAAAAGTAGTAGTTATTTTGAGTAACATTCTCCATAATTTTATATAAATTCTTAGCACAAGTTACATAGACAGCAAATTTTGTCATATGTTACTTTAGAACAATTATACAAGGGATCAAGAAAAAATTGAACAAGTGAGTTACACTACATACAGAAAAAAGTACATAAAATGTAAAAGAATAATTATATAGAAAAGAATGCGGAAAATATAGGTGAAACTATGTATATTAAAATTTAGAGAATATTAAGCAAACATGAAACACTCCAGTAAAAACTGCAGAAATTCGTTGTGTTTATACTTTGTTGAAATACCTTCAACAAAAGTACTGATAATATCTGGTGGAAGATTCCAAAGTAAAAGGGCACATCCTCCATTCTCTATTTCATGAAATAGTGTTACCAAGTGAAAGTTACGTAGACAATCAGTAGAATGTTTTGAAAAAGAACAAAAGGATCAAGCATACTCTTTCTGATTTTTCTGTTGAATTCAGTCTTAAAATACATTCAAAAATCCGTTAAAAGATCCAGATGGAGTTAATTACTATCTCTTAATTTACATATTATTGAAGAATCTTTTCCATGTTGTCATCATCTATGCATTAATATTCTCTTCGTCATTTTATTTCAAATAAATAATGACTGGTACATATTTATTCCAAACAAATAATGGCTAGGACTACATATTTAGCTCAAATTAGTCGAACTTTTAAATGGAATAATTTGGGTTGTGCCTGTTGGCCCTTCATGAAATTTTGCCCAACTCAACCAGTCCAACTTGGACTTTTGGGTAACAGAATACGTTTTTTTTTTGTAACCGTAATGTTCGGACCAGCTTGCGTGCACACAGAATAAGTCATTTCATAGGGTTTTTTTCCCATGAATATTCATTTTATAAGGTGATAACATTCCCCTTGAACTTTTTATTAAAAATAAATTAATAATTCAAACTTAGTCTTTAGACATTCTCCCTTTGTTCTCTCTAAATCAACCACCACAAATGATTTTAAAATTGCAACGTCTATTTTATCCCTTAATTATCAACATCATCATCCTGGAAAATACATAAGATGCACCCCGAACTTGTCCTGAAAAATCAGTTTCCAACTTAACATTTACGGGCGTTCTTTTTTCATCCTATGCTTGTCCAGACTTAATTTAATTCCTCCCTAAAAATACATAACCAAGCTTGTGGAGGGCTGTATTCTTCACGCTCCGCCATGTCAATTTCTTATTTATTTTATCTTTTTCAGTTAATTTTTCATTTTAACATTATTTTTCAATCCCACTCCATCCCTGTCACCGTTATTTTGAAAAATATATTGGATTTTCGGAGTTATTACTATTTTCTCTCCTTCAACCATAACCATTAAAGACCACCAGATCATACCACCATAGCCTAAAGGAAGAAGTTCGGGCAGAACAAAGATGGAGAAGAAAAACCCACCAAAGCTCTTTCACTGAATATTGGCCAAAAAAGTTGTCCGGCAAACTCACTGACAGAGACAATGAAAAGGTCTAGAAAAGAAACTCCACAATGGAGATTTTATTTGATCTTTTGGGATGAGCTAATGAAAATGAGGCTAGAAAAATATTGGAGGCATGAGTTAGGTGGGAAAGAAAATGATGGGGTGAAGGAGGAGGGGAGATTAGGTGGTCCAGCAATGGCGGGGGTGTAGCAGGGGCTGTGTATTTTGGGTTGGAGGAGAGGAGATAGAAGAAAGGATTGAGAGAGAAACATTAAATTAAAAAGAAAAAGTAAGATAACGAAAGTGATACCCCACAATTATTAAGTTAAGTTAAATATATAATGTCAAATAAAAATATAATATATGTATAATTTAGTATGTAATTAATATTCTTTTCTTGGTTCTACTCGAGTTTGGGAGAGTGAAATCACCTTCTCTGATATTTCATAATTTAGGGAGGAATTAAATTCAGTCTGGACAAATATATGATAGAAAAAGAATGCCCGTAAAGGTTGAGTTGGAAAATAAATTTTCAGGACAAGTTCGGGGTGCATCTTATGTATTATCCCAATATTTTTCTACATCATAATATTCTCATTTATGCTACAATACTCGCTTTTATTACTAATCACAAGTTGTTTATTCAGAAGAAAAAAAATTAATTAATACTAAGCAAACATTTTCAATGATAATGAAGAATATAAATTTTCATGTTGAAATTAAAAAATTAAAATAGAGAATAAAGTAGTAGTAGAAAAGGACCAAACAATGCAGGGGGAATTAGAGTCACAGAACCACAAGAAGTAGACAACGAATTTGTTACATTCTTTAAACAACTCATGGGAACATACACTGGGCTTAAGCCTTATCCAAATGCAAAGATTATCAAGGAAGGAGTATGCCTATCAAGGGAACAACAATTGGAGTTAATAAAGGAAGTAACACATGAGGAGATAGATGAAGCAATTAAGGATATGTCAAATGACAAAGCACCAGGAGTAGATGAATTTCCAGTTGAATATTTTAAATTGCACTGGCAGGAAGTCAAGCAAGATGTATATGAGGCAGCGAGATACTTTTTCAAGACAAGTAAGATGCAGAAAGCTTGGAACTGTACTGCTATAACATTGATTCCTAAAGGACCAGCTCCTACGACAGTGAAAGACTATAGGCCAATAGCTTGTTGTACTATTGTGTACAAAATTATTACAAAACTACTGACCAGAAGGATAAAGAAGGTAATTGATATTATCATTGGAAAAGCACAGTCAGCATTTATAGAGGGGAGAAGCATAGTGGATAATGTGTTGATCAGTCATGAACTATTCAATATGTATAACAGGAAGGAGTATCACCAAGGTGCATCCTCAAAGTTGACCTCAAGAAAGTATATGATTCAATTGACTGGCAGTTCTTAAAGCAGATGCTTACAGAGCTTGGGTTTCCTCAGAAATGCATTTGATGGATTATGGAATGTGTGACAACAGTGTCATACTCATTGACACTTAATGGAGGGCTCACAAAACCTTTCCCTGCTAGGAGAGGTATTAGGCAA
The DNA here is from genome assembly GCA_005239525.1 of Nicotiana knightiana. NCBI lineage: Eukaryota > Viridiplantae > Streptophyta > Magnoliopsida > Solanales > Solanaceae > Nicotiana > Nicotiana knightiana. Next base: position 67,986 of record ML394211.1, on the reverse strand, counting down.
GGGGACCCTATGTCTCCTTACCTATTTGTGATTGCAATGGAATACCTGCAGAGGGAGATGAACACTTTGAAAGTGCAGAAGGAGTTCAAGTATGATCCTAAATGCAAGAAGCTGGGAGTAACACATATATATTTTGCTGACGATTTGTTAATGTTTTGCAGGGATGACAAACAATCTATTAATGCATTGCAGATGTTTTTGACAAATTCTCAAAGGCACCAGGCCTGCAAGCAAGTGCAGAGAAAAGCTCAATATATATATGGCTGGGGTAAATCAGCAAATTCAAGAAGAGATTACTCAGCTTACTGGATATGTAAAGGGCAGTCTGCCCTTTAAATATTAGGGAGTTCCATTATCGACTAGGAAGCTGAACATAAACCAATGTATGCCCTTGGTTGAGAAAATCACAGATAGAATAAGGTGCTGGTCAGCCAGGATGTTGTCATATGCTGGAAGAGTGCAGCTGATAAAGTCAGTTCTATTTGGTGTGCAAACATATTGGGCCCAAATATTCTTACTGCCAAAGAAAATCATGAAAATGGTTGAGACTATTTGCAAGACATTTCTGTGGACTGGATCAACTGAAGGCTCTAGGAAAACTCTAATAGCATGGGACAGAATATGCCAACCTAAAGTAGCAGGGGATTAAATGTGATCAACATGAAGACATGGAACAAAGTTGCAGTGATGAATCACTTATGGGCATTGACTATGAAGAAGGATGCACAGTGAATTAGATGGGCTCATACATACTACATAAAGAATAGAAGAATTGAAGACATTAATACACCCAAAACTACAGCATGGGTGTTGAGGAAGATAATTGAAATGAAAGAAGATGTACTGAAGATGAGGACAAATCACAATGACATTGCAACAATTCTGAAAGAGTTTGGGAGACAAGGCAGATTCCAGATAAAAAAGGCATATGTGCAGCTACAACCTCAATTCAGTAAAGTAGACTGGAAAAGCATACACATGCACTCACAAATTCATCCAAGGTTTAAGTTTAATTTATGGTTAGCTATCAATCAGAGGTTAGCAACTGTAGATAGGCTCTCAAAGTTTGGCATACAAGTGCAAGTAGAATGTGTTTTCTGTGGACAGTATGAAGAAACTTTTGAACATTTGTTTTTTAATTGTCAATGAACAAAGGCACTGTGGGAAAGAATGCTGAAATGGCTAGGACATATAAGGCAGATACAAGTCTGGATGCAAGAAGTGAGTTGGATCAATAGTATGGCAAAGAAGAAGGACCGTGTAGCAGAGATGACCACGACAGTGTTTGCAATGGTTGTGTACTGCATATGGCGCGAAAGGAATATGCTCAGATTTGGCAAAGGGAAATATGATGCTGACAGATTATGCAAGGAAATTGTAATACATATACATATACAGGGAAGGAAGAAGATCAAATGGAGTCAAGGATTGACAAATGTAAATAACATACCTTAGTATAGAATAGAATGCTAATTAGTATAAATATACATGTATTGATATGAGAGATTAACAGTCAGCGTTAATCTAATTTTGTAATGTCTTTTCTGATGGAATAAAAGTAAATTTTCGTCAAGAAAAAGGACCAAACCAAAAGCACATCTGCTATTGGGCCCAAACACTTTCACCATCTCAAACTAGAAGAATTAACTCAAATAACTGGAAATCAAATTGCATAAACTAAGAAAGTGTTTGGACATAAGAGTGGTAAAATTATGAAAAAAGTGAAATGTCTTTTCAAGTGAAAATGATATTTGAAAATTAGAATTATGTTTGGACATGAATATAATTTTGGGTTGTTTTTGAATTTTTGTGAGTGATATGAGTGAAAATTTTAAAAAATAGCTTTTTGGAGTTTTCAAATTTTTGAAAAACTTCCGAAATTCATCTTCAAGTGAAAACTGAAAAATTATGGTCAAACACCGACTTAAAAAAAAGTGAAAAAAACTTCGAAAAAAAGTGAAATTTTTTTATGGTCAAACAAGCTTTAAAAATAACCGGTGAATATATAATATAAATTTAATTTATATATAATATGTACATAATTAATATATAATCTGTGTATACCGACTAAAAAAAATAAATAATAAATCCGACCAACTGTGTAAAAAGAACAAAAAGCTATTTCTTGAACAAACGAGTAATAAACGTCAAAGGCGAGTCACCGGTCATTTAACTCAACGTTGAACAAAATCTTATTAGAAACTAGAAAGGAGAAAGAATCTTCTTTTTTATTCTTTTTTCTACTAATATTTATGCTTATTTTAATCCAGTAAGAGAAGAGTGACAAACTCATTGACTAATAAACCCCTGTTTCCTGTATTAAATTTGTCATCTTGCTGTAATTAATTCTCATAATCTTCATGTAATTCCAGATCCCAACATATCCAAACGGGAAAAAGGCAAAAAAGAAAAAGAAGAAATTTTTTGTGTGTGTAAGTAAAAGAAAATCTTGGGATCTGAATGAACTGTCTTCGCTCTGGCTTTTCATCTTTTTCTTGCCTAAATCTCTGTTTTGTTACAGTAAAAAGGTTTGAGCTTAGAAAAATCAACGAAAGAAAGAAGATGAAAAAGGATTACACAGTTTTTCACA
>ML394211.1:0-65301 GCA_005239525.1 Nicotiana knightiana | reverse complement strand
GGGGGGGGGGGGGTTGGAAGTGAGTGAAAGAGTCAACCAAACCTTTTTCTGTGCTGTTTTGGATGTATGTATATGTAAGGCTTCGATGAGTCCACAATATTGCGTATTATCTTCACCTTTTTGTGTTTTTTTTTTCCTCCCTTTAGTTTTCTACTATTCTCTCTTCTCTTGTCTTTGCAAAACTGAAAAAACAAAGCCTTTTAAGCCCCTTTTCTCTCTCTCTCTCACTTCCTTTTCTGCTTTTTTATGTCATGAACCAAAAAGCTTTTTTTTTTTTTTTGTTTTGTAAAAAAGGTCAAGCATGCAAAGATACATATAACAGAACAGAAAAAGCCACTCAAAACTAGGGTTTTGCTTGCTTAAACCATTCTTTTAGGCTTCTGCTTTTGTATTGCAGCTAAGAGTGGTTTTAGAGATACAGAAAAAGGTCTCCCTTTTTTCTTTTTTGGTTTTATTTTTAGGGTAAGGAGAGAAGAGGAATTTTAATTGGTACTGTTATTTAAGGAAAGTATAGAGAAGAGAAAGGCAAGAAGTACTAAAAGGAAGCAAAAGTAAAGGGTTTTGCTTTCTTTCCTTCTTCTTCTTCTTCTTTCTTAGAGTAAAAATTAGAGAGGAAGTTGGAGACATTTGGATTCGTCCTTGTGTCTCCTCTACCTCTCATAATTTTTCTCCCCACTTTTCCTTTTCCTTACTCCTTATTCTCTGTTCATAGCTGATTTTTAGCTCAAAAGATACACTGAATCTGTGAGATATATATACAAAATAATAAATAAAGCTAAGTGCTTTGAGACTGTGTTGGTTTATTTCATGAATTTTGGGGATTTTCTTGATAATACTTCTGGTGGTGGCGGTGCAAGAATTGTTGCTGATATACCATTTAATAACAACAATAGCAATAGTAGCAACAACAGCAGCAACAACAACAACAACAACATGCCCGCTGGTGCAATTTCTCAACCACGTCTTCTTACTCAATCTCTTGCCAAATCCATGTTCAACTCTCCTGGACTTTCTCTTGCTCTTGTAAGCCTTAAAAAAACCATAAAAAATGATTCTTTTTCGTCACCAATTTCTTTTTTTAACTGTATAACACCCTTTTTATTATTTTCTTCTTTTGGTGGGGACAGCAAACAGGCATGGAAGGGCAAGGCGAGGTAACAAGAATGGCAGAACATTACGAGGGGAATAACAGTAATGGTAGAAGAAGTAGAGAGGAAGAACCAGACAGCAGATCTGGAAGTGATAACTTAGAAGGTGCATCGGGTGATGATCAAGATGCTGCCGACAAACCACCAAGGAAGAAAAGATATCACCGACACACTCCTCAGCAAATCCAAGAACTCGAATCGTAATCATTACCATCTTTTCAAATTGAAAAATAAAAGATTTTTTTCGAGCTTTAACTTTTTTCTTATGAGAAGCTTCTCTCCTTTTTTTTTGGTTTCTAGTCTCTTCAAAGAATGTCCTCATCCTGATGAGAAACAAAGGTTGGAGTTGAGCAAAAGGCTTTCCTTGGAGACTAGACAAGTTAAGTTTTGGTTCCAAAATCGTAGAACTCAGATGAAGGTAAAAAAGATTCAATTTTTATGGCTTTAAAAGATTCAATTTTTTATTTTTATTTTTAAATTAATGAATCTTTATTGCACCAGACTCAACTGGAACGCCATGAGAATTCAATACTAAGGCAAGAGAATGATAAGCTTCGAGCAGAAAACATGTCAATAAGAGAGGCAATGAGAAACCCAATTTGCACAAACTGTGGTGGTCCAGCAATGATTGGTGAAATATCTCTAGAGGAACAACATCTTAGGATTGAGAATGCTAGGCTGAAAGACGAATTAGATCGAGTTTGTGCACTTGCTGGCAAATTTTTGGGGCGACCCATCTCATCTTTAGTTAACTCAATGCCTCCACCAATGCCAAATTCAAGTTTGGAATTGGGAGTTGGAAACAATGGATTTGGCGGTTTGAGTAATGTACCAACAACACTTCCCTTAGCTCCTCCTGATTTTGGTGTTGGGATTTCAAATTCTTTGCCAGTAGTGGCTTCAACTAGACAAACAACTGGAATTGAGAGATCACTTGAGAGATCCATGTATTTGGAACTTGCTTTAGCTGCTATGGATGAACTTGTAAAAATGGCACAAACTGATGAACCCCTTTGGTTCAGGAGTGTAGAAGGTGGTAGAGAAATACTAAACCATGAGGAATACATGAGGTCATTTACTCCTTGCATTGGTATGAGACCAAACAGTTTTGTTTCTGAGGCTTCCAGGGAGACAGGCATGGTTATAATCAATAGTTTGGCTCTTGTTGAGACATTAATGGACTCAGTGAGTAATTTCTTTTAGCTTTCTTGATTTGCACTTTAAGGTATCTAAATCCTATAGGCTTGTCAGTGATGATAATTTGATGTCATGTTTTTGATGATTAAGTTGGGTTAAATTTAATTTTGACAGAATAAATGGGCAGAAATGTTTCCATGCTTGATTGCTAGAACCTCAACAACAGATGTTATATCAAGTGGTATGGGGGGAACCAGAAACGGTGCACTTCAGCTGGTAATTCAATATGCACTTTTTGTAATGCTGTGTTATATTTAGTCCTTGGTAAAATCCTATTAATGCAAATATAACACATTAAATATGACTGAATTCTTTGCAGATGCATGCTGAACTGCAAGTGCTTTCACCATTGGTACCAATAAGAGAGGTCAATTTCCTGCGTTTCTGCAAGCAGCATGCTGAAGGAGTTTGGGCTGTCGTTGATGTGTCTATTGATACCATCCGGGATCCTTCTAGTGCACCGACATTTCCAAACAGTAGGATACTCCCTTCTGGCTGTCTAGTTCAAGATATGCCCAATGGCTATAGCAAAGTAATTTCTCCTTCTCTTTCAACTATATATATTTTAATAACAGTAGTTTTAGAGTGAACGGAAGCCTTGGTGTAACTAGTAAAGTTGTTACCATCACGGGTTCAAATCGTGGAAACACTCTCTTGCAGAAATGCAGGTTACATTATGGCCACCCTTCTAGTCCGACCCTTCTCCGTACCCCGCGCATAGCTAGAGCTTAGTGCACCGGACTATCCTTTAACCGTAGTTTTAGAGTCCACTTATTATTTCTCACTAGTACAAGTATTAGACAACTTTGTCCATTAAGACTTTACAATATTTTGTGTGTCATTTACTATAGTATTCAATGAGTGCACATCCATGGGTAGCTATTCGTTGCTTTTTTGTGTTTAATGAGTTTGGTTGAGCTAACTACATATTTTTGGAGCTTAGTTAATGGCATTGAATTGGAGTTTCCACCTAGTTTATATGACAAAAATCACTGTAAGAAAAAAAAATGACAAAGCTAGTCCCTTGGTTATTGATTTGGTCCAAAACAAAGTGATTAGATTTTTGAACCAGCTGATAAGATGCTGATAGTAGGGGACATAAGAATATTAAAGTCTTCAAATTTCAGCAACTTCCTGCTTAAGATGAGCTTAATATTAATATTGTATGATCACCGTACGTGGGGAAATCGAGGCTAGGTTGATTAATAAATTGAATAGAAGCCTCCATTACTTCTATTTTTGCGCCTTGGGACACATTAATTTCATATGATTCAGAAAGAAAAAAAGATGCCTTGTAATTCTCAAACATTGGTTTAAATAAACAATGTATTTGATGTTTCTATTCCAATCTCTGATGCTGTCTCGATCAGTCCCCCGTGTCTATAATTAATTCATCTAACTGTGTATTATCTGGTTCCAGCCTTATGATGTGTTTGTTTTTTATACTAGTAAAGGACCTTTTAGTCAAACTTCAAGACTGACTATTATTTTGTTTTCACGTGAGTATCTACAAGGTCTAAAGCTTTGTAGTCCATTTCTCAATGTCTACAACCTACCTCGTGCCTTCAAATTTGCAAAAAATTGGTGAAAATTTGTATTTTATGCCTTCCACTTTTAGGGTTCTAGGTTCTATAATGTCTCTCCTTGAACCTAACCTTGCTAGGCCCATTTCCAAGATTTGTCTTGTACCATCACAAAAAACTTCATTTTCCATTTCGCTTTTCCCATGGCATAATAATGTACTTTTTAAATTATAATTTTTTGGGTTTTAGGAGACCATATTATGGTTTAAAAAATTGTAGTAGTACGAATGAGTTTTTAGGTCACGTTAATCATCAAGTAAACTTTTGTTAGGATATTTTTTAGCTAGATTGCTTCTCAGTTTTAGTTACTTGCCAAAGGTAGAAAAATAGTAATGCCATAAATTACACTATATATTAGTACAAGATGAATATGATTCATGTTATCGCTAATTTGCAATTAATGAGAGAAACTTGGACTTTCGAGAGACAATCAGTCTTTAGTGGTTAACATGTCTCAATTGAAATTAATGTGAATATAGTTGAGTTTTTCTCTTTCCTTGTGACCAAAAGATTTCTATTTTAAGGAAGTTGAGATTGACTGTATAAATTCTCGCTTTCAATTGAATTGTGCAGGTTACATGGGTAGAACATGGCGAATATGATGAGAGCGCGATTCACCATCTTTACCGGACTTTGATCAGTGCCGGCATGGGCTTTGGTGCACAAAGATGGGTGGCCACACTCCAACGTCAGTGCGAATGCCTTGCAATTCTCATGTCCTCCACGGTATCTTCAAGGGATCACACGGGTATACATTACTTCAAAATCATAAAATATATTAATTAGCACCATTGTTCAATGAATCAACCCTTTTCATGTGACGAGTCCCTTACGCTTTCTGTGACCAATCACATGCAGCAATAACTCCAAGTGGAAGAAGGAGCATGTTGAAGCTAGCACAACGCATGACAAACAACTTTTGTGCTGGTGTTTGTGCTTCAACGGTACACAAGTGGAACAAACTTTGTGCTGGTAATGTGGATGAAGATGTCCGTGTTATGACCCGAAAGAGCGTGGATGACCCGGGGGAGCCGCCGGGCATTGTCTTAAGCGCTGCTACTTCCGTTTGGTTGCCGGTTTCCCCACAAAGACTCTTCGATTTCCTCCGCGACGAACGTCTCCGGAGCGAATGGGATATCCTCTCCAACGGTGGGCCTATGCAAGAAATGGCTCATATTGCTAAAGGCCAAGATCATGGCAACTGCGTCTCCCTCCTCCGTGCTAGTGTAATTTCTTTTTAACCCTTTTCATTTTTAAGAAAATAAAGATTTTGGTTTTGAATGGATAGAAAAATAGGGTGTGAGGATAATAATGCATGGCGTTTATAGATGAATGCACGTAGAAGGTCATGATTGATTAAATTTGATTGATTTGCATGGGTGGGGTTCATTTTCTTAAGATAAAAAAGACGAATTGAAAAGGACAAATAGGGAGATTTGGCAGTATCTCTAAAGGACATTTGATTGCAGATCTGTATTTTTTAACTTTGTTGTTTCTTTTGTAAATTAGTAAAAAAGTCAAAACACATGACACTTGTTACCTTTTTTTGGTCAGCCCTACCACATGATATCACCTTTTACATGAAAAGTCCTAATCCCTAGTTGACTCAGTTTTTTAACACTGTAACAGAAATTGACGTTTTATACCGCAGAATGGCACTCTTGGTAAATTCATTCATACTAAGGGTTTAATTAATTGACAGGCTATTAACGCGAATCAGAGCAGCATGTTGATACTTCAGGAGACGTGCATAGACGCGGCTGGAGCGCTTGTTGTTTACGCGCCAGTTGATATCCCGGCAATGCACGTGGTGATGAACGGTGGTGATTCTGCGTACGTGGCTTTGCTCCCTTCGGGATTCTCGATTGTACCCGATGGCCCAGGATCTCGTGGGTCGACTACTGCCAATTGTGGGTCCAATGGGCCATCATGTAACGGGGCCCCAGATCAAAGAATTAGCGGGTCGCTTTTGACGGTAGCGTTCCAGATATTGGTGAATAGCCTCCCTACAGCCAAGCTTACAGTGGAATCAGTTGAGACAGTCAATAATCTTATATCATGCACTGTTCAGAAGATTAAAGCTGCTCTTCATTGTGAAAGCTAATTGGAAGTAGGATCACACGTGCTTTTCACGTGATGCCATGCCGCCCTTCTTTTTTTTTTTTTTAAAATTTTTATTTTCATTTTTGTTCTATAATATATAACTTAAACTAGTAAAAAAGAGGTGCTATTGTGTTTAGTTGATGGGGGCTGAGTCAAGAACTGGAGCAGAATCGGAGGCTGAGTCAAGAACGAACCGCGCTTAAATGACCGTTGCTAGGTGGTAAGGGCCGGCATGGACCAGAGCGGTTCACGTAGCCTAAGGTTATAATTCTGGTTCTTAACACAAAAGCAAAGGTGGTGGTTCGGGTATTGACTCAGGACTTAAGGAGTTGGTTCAAGCTGTGGTAAAAATTGGTGAAATGAGTATATGGGTGAGTTTAATTTCAAAATATGGGCGATTTGTGTGACAGCAATGTCAATTTAAGCAGCTAAGGTTTGTTTTTATCATTTTATAGTTGTTTGATGGGGAGTCATTATGGCTCTTTTGTTTGGTATGGTGGGGGACTAATCTAGTATTGTACGTTATCTTAATTGACTTTAACTCCATTGTCTTTGTCATGTTTATTTCTTTGCCAATATGGTCTAGGTTCACATCTGATCATAACTGCAAATGTTTTTCCTTTACCTTTTGCAAGTGAAAGTTGTAATATATATCTTTCTAATAATAAGTTCAATTATCCTTTAAAGCACGCTATCTTATTAGATTAAACAGCTCTTCTTCATTCTTGTGGACAATCTTCGTCGTTTTGTACAATATTTGATTAAAATTGAACAACTAAAGATTATTTTAAGTCGAAATTTAAAGAAAAAACAGTGTTTGGATAAACTTCACTTAAAAACACTTTTAAAATGTGTGAGTAAACTATTATGTCACTTGAAATACTTTTAAAATAAATAAAAAATTATCTCATAAATATTTGTAAATACTAAAATATTGTATTTGAATAATCACGCTAGGTATGTTTTTATTGTAGTTGTAATGAAATTTTGTATTTGTAAAATACCGTTATTAAATTGGTATTTGTCAATATTGAACTTTAGTATTTACAAATACTTATATATTATTCATAGGCAAATAGAAATGTTTGCTCTATAGTCAATAAATTATGAGCTATACTAATTTCGTACAAGACCCTAAAAAGTTGAACGAGGACATGTGGTCATGTTTTCTTTGGAATTTGGATGTTTTAGATAGGACATAGAGAAGGAGACGAGAGTATCATTTGATTGTAGAATTTGAGTTCGCAATCCACTAGTGTTCACTGTAACGATCCGATACGGATCGATCGTTTTGAGCATTTGTATTTTGCTCGGTAGTCTGGGACATGAGTATTTCAATATGATGTATTATGATTAGTGTATCGTCGGTTCTGATTTCAGGCGATCCGGAGTTTGATTTGGAGAATGAATTTCGTCGTTGAAATCTTAAATTGGAAGGGTTGACAAAGTTTGACTTTTGTGAATTTGACCCTGGAACAGAGTTTGACAGTTACGTTAGGTACGGGTAGTGATTTTCGACTCAGACATATGCCCAGATTTGCATTTAGATATTTCTAGAAGAATTCGACACTAATTGGCGAAAATTAAAAATTTGAAGGTTTGAAAAGTTCCTAAGTTTGATCGAGAGTTGATATCGGGTTCAGATTGTGGTCTTGAGAATTAGAAAAGCTTCGTTATATCATTTGGGACTTGTGTGCAAATTTTAGGTTCATTCCTGGTTGATTTGATATGTTTCGGCACGAGTTTTGGAAATTGAAAGATTCAAAATTCATTATGTTTGATTTGAGGTGCGATTTATCGTTTTCGACGTTGTTATGCGTGATTTGAGGCCTCGAGTAGGTTCGCGTTATGTTGTTGGACTTGTTAGTATATTTGGTTGGGTTCCCGGGAGCCTTGGGTATGTTTCAAATCATTTTGGACTACTTTGGATGCTGATTTTCTGATGTATGGTTTTGTTCTTCGCGTACGCGAGGAGACACTCGGGTTCGCAAAGAAGGATTTGGCTGTTGGGATTTTGTTCTTTGCGTTCACAAGAAGGAATTCCTACTCTCCATTATCTGATTTTGGAAATTATATCTTGTAATCTATAAGAAATTTGTAGATGATCCAAAAATAAAAGTTGTAGCCCTTGATGTCTAGTTTTCAGAAAATCAAACTGTTTGTCATTTGGAAATTTACACAAAATATTATGACCATTATACTTGAGGTAGTTTGGGAAGAGTCTAGAAATGGCTATTGAGAAATTTGTTCAACGCGAGGGAAAGGTCGCAAACATGAAGAAAGAAGTCTGGACAGTGTTATAAATCCTCTATTTCGGACCTTTGACCTATTATTTCGTATTTTGAGTTGGGAACCTCGAAATTCGATGATTTTGGAGAGGATTTTCACCAGTAGGATTGAGGTAAGTGATTCTAACTCGATTTGGTTAAACTACACGAATCCATTGTTGTTTTTATTATTAAATTAGCGTTTTGGGTTAAAAACACTATATTTTATAAACTTTTAAAATTTTATAATTTTTTTTTTGATTAAAATGGTGGATATTTATATAACTACTAACCAAAAATACATTACACAGTATTACATGCCATCAGTGCGATGTTATGAGATAGAGAGTCAATATTACATGCCACAAGATCCCTAACAAATTCAGTCCCTAGGATGTCTACCCAAAATACATCATTTGCAAACATCGGAGGAACCGCTAGTAAGCTATATCTACTTAAAAAGAATTGTCTTTGTTGCTTCTTTTGCCATTGCATCTACCACCCTATTCTGCTCCCTGTACATGTGCTTCACCACGACCTTGCTCATCCTTTGTATTAACAACCTGCATTCACAAATCATAATATCATACGTTAGGTTACCTGTAATTAGCATTTGTATTATTTCTGCCGAGTCGGTGTTGATGTCTAAAGGGACCCAATCATTTTGTTGAGCAAGTTGCAGTCCTTTTAGGAGAGCCTTCAACTCAGCCAAAGTGTTGGTTGTACGAGGTATATTCTTCATATACCCCATAATCCAATCCCCGTTATAATTTCTTAATATTCCACCTATTCCTCCTATACCTGGGTTATCCTTTGCTGCCCCATTTGTATTCAGCTTAAAGAAACCTCTTCTGGGGGACTCCCATTTTACAGTGATTTGGAATGTTTTTTTTAACCATAAAGTATTCAGTTGCTTTAGAGATGGTGTTGGCGATGCTGATTCTATATTTTTATTGTTGAACAAGTTGTGATTTCTACATAGCTAGATATGCGAGAAACAGAAAGGAAGGATGTTTTCCCACAGAATGTGATCATTAAAAGGTGTGTTCCTAAGCATGTTCCAGGTTCAGGCCATTATTAGGATGAAAATATGGGGTTCTGTTACCTACTCTCTTGAGGTATTAGATAGCAAATCTTGCCAGAACTGGGCTGCATTGACGCATTCAAAGAAGATATGGTCACTTGTTTCTTCAAAACTGTGGCAGAAACAACATTGTGGGTTATAATTAACCTCAATTCTGTGAAGGTAACCTCCAGTAGGTAACCTTTTGCGGGTAAGTAGCCAGATGAAGTTCTTGATTTCGTTGGGTGTGTGTAATTTCCAGATCAAATTAAAATTCCCTTCCTCCTCTATTTCAATATTGTTTTTGGTTTTGCTAAAGAAAGAGTAGGCATAGTTGTTGGTGAAGGACCCACTAGGAGTCAGTCCCCAAATTAGCTTGTCATCCTTAGTAGGGTTTGGAGGGACGAAGACATAATTGATCATGTTAGAAATACGTGGTGGCAGATCCATAGAAATGGTGGAGAGATCCCAAATTCCTGATTTGTAGACAATGTCTACTTTGACAATTTCATCATTCTGAGTAAGAGGGCCTTTTATTCCCTAATGGCTGGCTGATTGGGGATCCAGGCATCACTCAAGAAGCTAACCTTGTTTCCCTTGTGGACCACTCATCTGCTTGCCTTCCTACAAGTATCCCAGCTCTTGAGGATGCATTTCCAGGTGGAAGATTTGGGGTATCTAAGAGTTCTAGGAGTATGGTTCAAATTACAGTGTTTAGAGATGAGAACTCTGGCCCATAAGCTTGATGTGTTGTGATATGTCCTCCAGGCCAGATTTGCAACGGCTGCTTTATTTTTCAATTCAGCCTTTTAGAGCCCTAGCTCTTTATTGGCCTTCTTTTTCTTTAACCATGTCCCAATTTATTAGATGCATTTTTTTCTATTTGGGGTGGTGCCCCAGATAAAGTTCCTTTGAATTCTATCAATTTGCTTGGTGATTTTTATGGGCAAATTGATGTGTTGCATGACATGGTAGGGATACTATTTAGGGAAGACTTAGGCAGAATGGTCCTGCCAGTCATGTTGAGACAACTTATTTTCCAGCCAGTCGGCCAGTTTGGATTGCATATTGTCTATTATGAACTGAAATTCTGCACTAGTGGTCTCTTATGGAATATGGGAAATCCAAGGTATTTACCACATGAGGTGGTAGCTTGGATTGATAGAGAAATGGTGAGACATTCCGTGGTGTCCTAAGATGTATTAGAGGAGAAGAGCACTCTTGACTTAGTAAGGTTGATTTTTTGACCAGAGCTCTCATTGAAGTACTGCAAGATAGAATATACGGAGGTGCAGTTCCTGTTGCTTGCCTTGGAAAACAGGGTGAGGTCATCATCAAAGAAAAGGTGTGAGATTTTTGGACCAGACCTACTGATACTTATTGGTTGTCATTGATTTTCTAGTATTGCCTGGTCGATTGACCTGGACAACCTCTCCATACACATTATGGAAAGGTAAGGGGATATATGATCCCCTTGTATGATGCCTCTAGAGGGCTTAAAAGCTTCAGTCTTCCCTCAATTTACTAATATTAAAATGTTGGAAGAGCTAATGCAAGACATAATAAGCTTGGTCAACCAGGAGGAAAGTTGAAGGCATGGAGTGTGTCCCTGATGAAGGATCATTCCAACCTGTCAAAAGCTTTCTCCGGATCAATTTTAAAGATCATGTTGCCCTGTTTCCCTTTCATTTTCCTAAAGTGAGTGATATACTCTTGCATAATGATATCATTGTCAGAGGCTCTCCTATTTGAAAGGAAACTGGCCTGGCTAGGATCAATTATATCAGGCATCATTGGCTTAATTCTGTTGATAATGATCTTGGTGATGGACTTGTCGATTGTGTTGTAAAGTCCAATTGGTTTGAAGTTTTTTAGCATTGAAACTTGGGGACATTTTGGGATGAGACAAAGTAGAGTTTGGTTCATGGTCTCATCCCTGGAATTAATAGTGAAGCATTGCTTGAAGAAGTCAGAGAAAGAGTTGTGCACTATGCTTCAGTACTTTTGGTAGAAGAAGGGGTGGAGGCCATCAGGGCCAGGAGCCTTAAAAGGCTTGAGGGCAAATATAACCATTTTGATTTCTCCCATCTCAAGGGGCCTATCTAGTCTGTCCCTTTGGGGGTCAGATAGGGTATGTGACATTGTTAGGTGGCTGGTGGTGGAAATGAGAGATAATGAGTGAGATGAGGTATAGAGGTTACTGAAGAAGCACATTATGGCTGTTTGGATGTCTTTTTGGTCGTAGAGCCAGTAGAGAGAGTATTCTGTTCCTTCTCATTCTATTGAGAGTGGAAGTGTGAAAGAATCTGGTATTGGCATCCCCATCATGAAGCTAGTTAATCCTAGATTTGAGCTTTCAGAAGTCCTCCTCATTTTTAAGGATTGAATCTAGCTCACTAGTCAGATTGTTTTCTATTTAACAAGTAGCTGTTGAATTGATAGTTAGAGAATCTTTGGATTCCTGCAATTCTAGCTAAGATTATTCTTTTCTTATGAAAAATATTGCCAAAGTTATTTCTGTTCCACTGAGTCACAATTCCCTTGAAAGACGCAGTGGATTGGATAAGGGTGGAATTTAGGGGGGGGAGGACCTCATTGATGATGCTGGGGAAGATTGGGTGGCTAGCCCATATTGATTCAACCCTAAAAGGTTTAGTTGTATTATTGAAGGATTCCCCTTTTAGAATAACTTGGATAGGGCAATGATTAGAGTGGGTCCTAGGTAAGTACAACACATTAGCCTTAGGGTATTGTGAGATCCAACTCTCGTTGGCAAAACACCTATATATTCTTTCAAGAATCAGAGAGGTCCTATTGTTGTATCTCTTATTAGACCAAATGAATTTACTACCTTTGTAACCTAAGTCTAATAATTTGCATTCATTAAGACAGTTCTAGAATAAATTACTGCGACTAGGGTTTATCGGGTAGCCCCCAAATTAGTCCCTAGCTTTCAGGACTTCATTGAAGTCTCCTCCCACAAACCAGTTGTTTGTGGAGGTTTTGGAGATGGTAATTAAGTTCTCCCAGAGTAGTTTTTTGTCGGCTGAAGTATTACTAGCATAAATGGCCGAGAATAACCAAGGGGTATGGTAAGGGAGTACCTTCACCATGGTATGAATACCCTGAGGGTGGTGGCCACCTCATCCACACTAACGCTATCCTCTTTCCACATAAACCTGATCCCCCCAGATAGATCAATAGCCGGCGATTGAATTATCAGATCAAACTGTAGTTCCTCGGCCAGTTTTTTGTGGTCAACCATCTTGGTCTTCAGCAGAACGAGCATAGTTGGCTTGAGTAGCTTGACCATATCCTATTCAAAGTCAATTCCTATAGATTTCTTAAAGTCAAATTTTGTAATAAATATTTTTTTGGCAAAAAAAGTCCTTTTTATCTAGTTGACGGAAATATGCATTACAATAAATTAAGGTACTGCCTTGAAAACAAAGTGTTTTAATTTAGTATTTTCTTATACAATTCTAGGTAAAAATTTAATAATTTTAAATTTCTAAATATAAGAACTTTTTACTTAATTCAAATAAGAAAAAGTTAAACATAACAAATCTGATTTAATTCAAACACCTAAATACTAGGTAGGAGAATAATCAAATGACAATTTTGTCTAGTGTGAACTCTATTTTAAAACGGTAAAAAAGGCAAACAATAATTTGTAAGGGCATGCGTTTAATATAGTATACCAACAAAGTCGGATTTTTCAATCTCGGTTTTTCTTGATTTTTTTGCTTTTCTTTTTTTAGTTTCGAATTTTTTTCCGGTGACGTCTTCATAGTAAAAAATATGTGACTTGTGCTCTAAATATTTCTTTAGTCCTAGTAAGATACAACTATTTAATGTATATTTCAAGAAAATAACACAAATAATATGTAAGCCATTGGATTATACTAAAATATTCAATAACAAAGGTAATAAAATTGCATAAAGCAAATATTGCTAATTAATAAGTCATAATAAAATTTAATATAATCTAAAAATAATATATAGGTCATGCTAAAATAAGCGAAGCTAATAAGTACTATTAATTACATAACTAAGCACTAAAGAAAAAGATAAACTAGTTATCATTTTTATTATAAACCAATGTAAAATTTAAAAATTGATATCCAACACTATCATCCTTCTTAGTATTGAATTGAATTTCTTTTGTTAGCATTAGTATTGTTTGAGTTCTACATTTATGGGCTACAAAATTTATTTACCATTGAAGAATATAATATTAAGTCCAAACTTAAAATAATACGCTAAAAGAGAAAAATATGAAAAAGTTTTATGAAATATTTGTAAATTACATTACAATAAATATTTATATGTATAAAATATTTTTAAGAATTGTATAAATGTACCAACAGATTGGTTTAGTTTCGGTATGACACTTTATAATTAAAATCAAACCAAATCGATTATGGTCGGATTTTTTTCCCTAATACCAAATCAAATCAAAGCAAACATTATCGAGTTTTTTTTCTTTGATTTGACTCGAATTATTAAATTAATATAATTTATCGATTTTTCTTGTACATCCCTAATTTAAAGTAAATTTATTACTATGAAACTTGGTCACGAGTCTCGCAACGTGTCGCAAAAAGAGTTACTCGAAAAGATAAAAGGGAACATAAATTTTGGTAGGTTTTTTTTTTTTTATAGTAAGCATATTTATTTGAAATCAAATAGTACATATTCTTTCCGTTTTAATTTATGTGAATCTGTTTAGATTGACACAAAATTTAAAAGAAAATGAAAATATTTGAAATTTATAGTTCTAAACAAGTCAAAAAGGGATTCAGAACATTTGTATTGTTATAAAAGTTTTTTATTAAAGATAGAATTAAAAATCTAAGTTAAATTATTTTTGATTAAACGAACTAAAAAGTAAATAATTTCACGTAAACTGAAACAAAAGAAGTATTAGAGTTTCGAATATATGGAATGTTATTATACCAATAATAAGAATAGATAAAAGAATGTGACAGGCGTAGAAATGAAATTTGGATAAGCTAAGAAGAAAGAGCGAGTTGAGGCTTAACTGATGCGTGATGGAGAAAGGATTTATTTTTGGTAGTGCCAGCTGAGGGAGGAGGGTATGCATTAAATGAGATTGCAGAAGCTGTTGGGAGAAAGAGTTGCCATGCATTTAATGCAATCTCTGCTACAGTATTATTTTCTGTTTTCTTAATAATAAAAATTTTGGATTCTTTATCTCTTCCAATATATGCACTCAAATCCAATCACTCTCAATTCTGACACATGAGACAAAGCCATTTTCTTTAACATATGGATGCCTCATATATCAACTCTGATCGATAAGGGTTTCTTTGCTTCACTGTGCTGTCTTGCGTTTGGTTTGGCTTTCAATGGTTCAAACTGATGATATATATAAATATTGGCCACTGCCGACTTAGCTACAAGGATAACTAATGGGGCCGGAATACGGATTGCATCATCTTGGCTGAGGAATTATTTACTATTTACTATTTACTCTTCTAACGTCCTACCAAGGAATAAGAAAAAGAATGAGAATTATAGGGCCTACTACTTGTAAGCTAGATACGGATCTATACACACACATGTGTAACCGAGTTTAATCTTAGAAATATATAACTTTAGTCATGACATAGTATTTGTCAATTGAGTTCAAATAAAATATTTAAATAAAATTTACACATTTATAATCTTAATTTATACATATATACAATATTATTATTGGTGAAGCGGATTCAGTTGAACCCGCTAGCTATCACCTGGGTCCACCACCGGTGACAAGTGGGTTTCCAAGATAAAATATAAATGGTTAAAAGTTTGATGAATTCTTAAAATTTGATTTATCTTACAGCATGATTGGTCAAGTTTCTTTTGAGCAAAAAATTTTTTTTTTTTTTTGTCAAAAGTACTTTTTTCCCCCTAAAATTAAAGTGTTTGACCAAACTTTTGAAAGGAAAAAAAAATATTTTTGAGGAGAAGCAGAAGCAATTTTGGAGAAGCAGAAAAAAATAGCTTCTCTCCAAAAATACTTTTAAAAAAAATGTATTTTCGTAAAAAATATACTTAAAAGCAATTTTCTAAAACTTGGCCAAACACTAATTAATGCTCAGAAATACTTTTTCGAATTAATTAACCAAAATAAATTGTTTCTCACGAAAAGTTCTTTTGAGAAAAATAATTTGAAGAAAAAATATTTCTCAAAATAAACTTTTGTCGACTTCAATCATTAAATTCAAAACTTTTTCTAGATTCTCTAGTCAATTAATTGCATGAAATAATAGTAGACACCATCTTGTCCAATAAACAAACAAACAATTTATTTTATTCTTTATACTATTTTTATTTTTTTAGGAGATAATTTTATCCATAGTCATTGAACTTTTGTATTTGTTATTCAAAAGTTATTTTTCTTTTCTCTTTTTATTAGGTAAATATCATTCAACGTTGTGTTCATTACAAAAAAATCACTCTTCTTTCTTTTGTTACAAAAATCATTTATCTTTGCTGTAGTTATCACAAAAGTCACATTTTTACTTGAAAAATCTATTATGCCCTTGATATTATATAAACCTTCTATATTATATATTATATAATATATTTTTACCTATGTATTTTGTTTATAAATAAAATAACATTTTTATAATATATTCGTAGATTTAATTTTTTCTAACTTTAATTTTCAAGATATATTAGTAGCATTATAAAATAATTTTTTTTTTAGCAATTTGGTCGGTAACTTCCGACCAATTTTGGTCAGTATGTTCTTCCGACCTTCAAAATATCGACCACACGTTAATGGTCGCGTTTTGGACGGTTATTGGCCATTACCGACGAACTTTGGTCGATTTTTCTCGAATTTCTAGTAGTATAATTTTCCAAATAATAACCAATTGCCCGGGTAAATCCCCAAGAAAATATTCCCAGCTAAATTCGCACGTAGAGTAACCTAGGGATTCTCCTTCAANTTTCTCAAATAACCAATTGCTCAGGTAAATCCCCAAGAAAATATCCCCAGCTAAATTCACATGTAGAGTTACCTAGGAATTTTCCTTCAGATTAATATATGATTTTTTTTCTTGTTTTCTTTGTTTGTTTACCTACGAATTTTCTCATGGAAACGTACTTGCGAATTTATTTCTGTACTAATATATATTAAATTTACTAACAAATTTAATAACGCTACTAATATATTTTGAAAATTAACATTAAGAAAAAATTAAATATAGGAATATATTATAAAAATAATAAATAAAATAATATTAAGTTATTTTATTTATAAATAAAATACATATGTAAAAATATATTATATAGTATATAATATAGAAGGTATTACATAAATATGAAGGTTTATATAATATCAAAGGCATAATAGACTTTTCAAATAAAAATGTGACTTTTGTAATAACTAGAGCAAAGAAAAATGATTTTTGTGTAACAAAAGAAAGAAAAGTGATTTTTGTGTAATGAACACAACGTTGAATGATTTTTACGTAACGAAAAAAAAAAAATTGGATAATAAAACAATAGTTTAATGACCATAAATAAAATTAACTCCTTTTTTAGCGTCGATCTATGATTTATTCATTACGGATATTTACGAGGTCCGATAGTCCGGCTCTACCTTAAGATAGCATAGCAACCTTTAAAGTTTTCCATCTTTCTTTTTCAAGTTACTTGCTGAGCATGAACCAGGACCGTGAAAGTAATTAACCACCTTCGCGTGTCGAGGTAGTTAATGACAAAGTTATAACCACCTTCTTGCATAGGCGGAATTAGAATACAACTTACGAATTTATTAAATATGTACAAATTATTAATTTTGATTCAATAACTTACAAGTTCGACACTCATAAACTTCAATCATTGACTTCCATCTCTGCCTTCTTGCGAACAATATATATTGTCTAGTTGGTAAAGATAAAGCTTTTTTTAAAAGAGTCGTATTTACCAAACTGAATGTGGAAACAGAAACTACTCATCTAACAATGAGTGAACTTCATTTGCCAACAATTATCCATGACTTCAACATCATTGCCAACAATTATATATCTAAGACTTCAAGTTGAGAGGTATTAGTTGTCAGCTATTGTCAATCTGACTAAATTCGGATTCGCGCCGGAAAATTTTACGTTGGGGGTAAAATGTTTCTTAACAAAAGCGACTACATACCAAAGAGCTCGAACCCGAGAGCTTTGATTAAGGATGGAGGATTACTTACCACTCCATCACAAACCCTTGTTGGTTAGTAGGCAAAAGTCTTGCGTACGAGTGTCATTGCTATCTAGTAATTAATAATATATTCATTTTTTTCCCCTAAATAAATAAATTGTAGTGCCCTACTCTAAAATATAGTTTAAATTCAAATTTTCTATCTATGGTCATCTTTGATTGAAATGTAGGAGTAGGAAGGACGGAAACAAATGAAAACACAGGAAGTAAAAGTTTATTTGGATTTGTACCCGATCGACATTAATATACAATGTTATTGGATGAACTGGAAATTTTTATCCATTTGTAGAGTCCTATGATCAGTAGTCCCCATATTCCTGAATTTAAAAAGTATAGAATATGCGAGGGAGCAATGATTATTCTGAGTTTTGGCTACTCTTTATATGGTTAACATTTAAGTTTGGAGCATGTTCAATGTTTGTACCCTATAGATTTTCTCTCGATCGTAATGTCTTTGAGCTTTCCTTTTCCCATTAATTCCATTGCTTTTCTTATTGCTTCCATTGCCTTGTCTTCATCACAAGACTCTACAAATTATGTGAAACTATGCACACATTCATCATATTCCCATCTCTTTTCACATTCAGCCAATTCATACCTAAATCCTTTCAAGCAGCTTGTCACATATAAATATTACACCTATTCATACTAAATGCTCTTTTTTCACACTATTTGTTAAATTTAATAATCAGAGTTAGTAAAATATTTTATGGAGAACAAAAGTTCTTACTTTAGGCAGACTAAAAGGACGGTAAATACTTACCTGTACCGAATATTTGCACCAAACTGTTAGAATTTACCTTGGTTAAGTAATTGTATTAGGTGAAAATATATATTAATTAATCATGATTAACTGATTAAGTCTATTCGTAAACACATGGCATACACCTATAAACTTTGGTGCAAATACCCAGTGTGGTAAGTTTTTACCCCAAAAGGACCAAATTAATTAAGAGTATATCGAATGGACCATCTTAAATCGACCCACAATTTCCTTTTATTTTGGGGTATACAGTCGCTTGACGGGAGAATTAGTAAGACTGAGGGTGTGTTTGGTACGAAGGAAAATATTTTTCATAGAAAATATTTTTCTAGTTTGGTTGGTGCGTGAAAATCTTTTTTCAGAAAATAATTTTTAGTGATTTGTTAGAGAGCATAAAATATTTTTAGAAAAATATTTGTTTATGCTACTCTCGTCAACCTACCTTCCCCAAATTTCCATATTTCCTATACTCCTCCCCCCCCTCTCCCCCCTCCCCCCTTCCTGACTCTATTTTCTTCAGCAATTTAATTATACTATTCTTTTCAAAATTCACACATATTCAATGGAACAAATGTTCTACTTTACTTTTTCACACAAGAAAAATATTAAAATTTTGAATTCGATAACTAAAAAGAAATACTTTATTTTGTTGAAAAAAATATCATTTCTACAACATGAAAAGATATTACTCGTTTTGTTGAAAGAAATAAAATATTTTTTCTACATCATTAAAAGAAAATATTTAATTTGTTAAAATGAAAGAAAATACTTTTTCTACATCATGAAAAAGATATTACTTCTTTTTAAAGTGAAAGAAAATATTTTTTCTACATCTTGAAAATAAAGTACTCGTTTTACTGGGATAAAAAATATTTTTCTATTTCAAGAAGATAATACTTAATTTGTTGAAATAAAAGAAAATATGTTTTCTACATCATGAAAAGAAGGTACTCGTTTAGTTGAATGAAACAAAATACTTTTTCTACATCTTGAGAGAAAATACTTATTTTGTTGAAAAAAAATTCTTTTTCTATTTCAGGAAAAAAAATACTTAGTTTGTTGAAATAAAAGAAACTATTTTTTCTACATCATGAAAAGAAAATACATGTTTTGTTGAAGTGAAAGAAAATATTTTTCTACATCTTGAAAGAAAATACTTATTATGTTGAAAAAAAATACTTTTTCAGAAAAAGAAAATTCTTTGTTTATTGAAATAAAAGAAATTACTTTTTCTGCATCATGAAAAGAAAGAACTCGTTTTGTTTAAATGAAAAAAAATATTTTTTTTACATCTTGCAAAGAAAGTACTCATTTTATTTAAATGAAAAAAGAAAATCTTTTTTTTACATCATAAAAAAAAGTATTCGTTTTGTTAAAATGAATGAGGTGGGCGAGTGTGGTGGGGGGAGGGGGTAGAGGGTTGTGAGTGGGTAAGGGTGGTTGGGGTGGGGTGGTGTGGATGTAAAATAGGGTAAAGAAGGTTGGAAAAGAGTTTTGGAAAATATTTTTCCTTTTTTGATAGGAAAACATTTTCTTTCAATTTGAGGCAAAATGAGTTCATGACGAAAAAATTTTCTAAAACATTTAAACCAACCAAGCATGAAAAATTAAGAAATATTTTTCAAAAATTATTTTCTTTCATACCCAACACACTCTTAAGTTCAAAAATAATTAAGCTCGGGTTTGCCATAGATTTTGCCAAAATTTTTCCAAATTTTTATTTTTGCAAAACATGTTTGCTTATAGATTTTATCCATATTATGGCAAACTTTGAAAACCAAATTTCCAGATCCCAAATCTAGCTCTACACCTGTTTTTGGCCCAAAATATCATTGTTGGATTTTTTATTTTAAAATTCACCCTAAAATTTTGTATTTTATATATAAAAAAAACGCCCACCATCTATTATGACCGAAGTACCCACCAGCTAATTACTACTATCATTTTCTTTTAGAATGATGGATCTTATATTATTGCAATTTGACGAATTATTGTGGCTAGTAATTATGGTACTAGCAGTTGATATTAAAAATATCGTGTTATGATTTTAGGATTTTGTATCATGTAGTTCATCATAAAAATAATAATTTTGTGTCAAACTTATCTAATTTCAGGATTATGGTTTGTGATAATGATAATAAATGGCATTAATGAAGGTTCTGCATATACGAGATTAACAAGTTTGTTTGTATTGTATTGTACTGTATTGTTGGGTATTTTTAATAGTTTTTAGAACTTACGAGTATAAGTCATATTTCATATTTTTTCAAAAAATAAAAGTTAAAATATGTTTTGAAAAATTATGTCCAAATAAATTTTCATTTTCAAACCAAACTTCAACCAAATTGAATTTTTAAAAATAAATTTAAAAATTTATGGTCAAAGAAGACACCATAGTTCTGGTTGATTATTAATGAGAAAAGGTGAAGATTGTCCGCAGCAAGTGTTGAATATTTGTATCTAATTTTCAAGTCTGGTCATTCCTCTAAAAAGGGGGGTGCATCAATTTGTGCACACTTTCAACTTTCAACGCAATCCACTTGTTTCTCACTTTGATTGTCTTGATCTTTCTTTAATTTATCATATTTCTCATAATTGGACATCGCAATTCATTAATAATAGATTTGTAGAAAGGTCGGAACTGCCTTGCTCCAATACAGATTATGAATTAATACGAAGAGTCTAATGTACGTGTAAGGTTTTTTAATTGTTTAATTTGTGCTCATGAGAATCAAGTAATTAACTCATTGCTGTTATTTAACCTTATTTTCAGAATTATACTTACATGTTAAAGTAGTCTGATGGTAATATTATTGCGAGAAAAATATAAAGTATAATCTTGTTTTTTTGAACTAATTATTTGATCACTTGACTTGCAAATCCTTTAGCACGACATCAAGATCTCTATGTTAAGAATGATGACGGATGATAAAAATCTCTACTTCATTTCCCGAAAACATTAGAAAATGAAATAATATATCTTTATCATACATAGATCTTTGGAAAAGCAAAACCGACGTGAAAGTAGTTAATTACATAAGAAAAATATCTGTTTGGTGGCAAAATATAGGGCCAAAAAAACCAAGAATCTGATACTATGAAGTATGTGTTATCGCTTCTGTGTTAAAACTCAGAAAATCAGATGAACTGTTAGAAGAAACAGAAAATATTTATAAACGATAAATAATATTCCGAGTCCACAATTTCCTTGTGTGTCCTTAAGGAATTTTAACCCCCTCACAAGTTGCCAAGGTAATGGATTAAATCCTCCCAGGATGAAACGGAATAACCTTCCTGCAACAGTGGCAATACCAACTGCAGGATACCAACAAACTCAAAGAACGGAGCAAGATCACACTTACGAAGTTGAGAGAGAGAGAGACTGCGAAGTAGAATGCAGTATTCAGAATGGGAATTCGTTTTTCAGTGTCTGGAAATTAAACCATGCCTCAGAATTTATAGGCAACTATAGGCAACTATTGGAAGAGGTGTGATGTCTGTTCAGGAAAATAAAGTGTCTGTTCAGGAAGGAAAACAAGCAAAGGCAGCGTTTTTGGATTTCAGTTAATTCCGTTAATGAACTAACTAATATTTAATTTAATTATTAAATAATTAATTAAATAAACTTTGTCCAAAAATAATCTTATCGATCGATCATTTGACAAATCCAAATCCAAATCCAAAGCCAAAGCCAAAGCCGAAGCCGAAGCCGAGCCGAGCGAGCGACGACGACGGCGCGAGGATACATCCTCTTCAACTCCTTTTAAGAGCTCTAAGAAGTGATCCTATATTTATACACACAAGTGTAGTTGTCTTTCACCAATGTGGTACAAAGTTTATGACAAAAGCTCACTTGATTCAAATTTTCATTTTCCTCTATTTTATTTCCCACCATTTCCCAATTCACACTCTTAAACTTTTAAGCCCAATACTTAAAGTTTTTAAGCCCAATGCTTAAAGTCCAACAGTATGAAGCATGGGAGTGGGTTGAGAAGCATTACTTTGTGTGGAACTTTTCCATTCATTTGTTTTCCAAAAATAACAATATCTTTGAATAATACATCAATCTATCAATTTAACATTTTTATGTAATTTCTTTCACATGCAACTAGGCTCCACATTTCTTTGAAATTATTATTTGTTTTTTAAGAGAATTGAAAATAAATTTAGTAATGTAGTAGTACAACATTAATGTTCCCAATGGGTCATTCAATATTAGCTGTTTAATAGTTGAGCAACAGGGTGGCGGGGGCCAATATTATGGCTCATGTTCTCTTTTCCACCATTGAGTATGTCGATTGATTTTTGGCTTTTTACAAACTTGTTTTATATTTTATGATTCTATTTTTTTTTATATATGTGAGATTTACTTTTACACGTAAGATATTTAAAAATATTATTTTTTAAAATTCAAAATTATAAAGGAGCATGTGGTGGAGACACCGCCCACCTGGGCCCTACCTCCCTCCTCCTACAGTACAATTTGGATAATGCATTTTTCTCTTTTTCTTTTTTCTATGATTAATAAAACAAGAATTGTTATGCGGTACATATTAATATGGAGATTGTTATGACGCGAATAATAATACATGGGTGAACATCTTTAATTATCTATAGATATTCTTATACATGTATTGCTAATGCGTTGTTCTTATTACCCACATTCTATTCAATAAAATAGCACATAGAATTCTCATATAAGTTATACCCGACTTTGTAATACAATACTTATTTGATTTCTGATATTAAGCTTTGAATTAGTTATGCTGAGTTTCATTTACTAATGAAAACACACAATGTGTTCGTTATACAGAGAATATATTTGTTGCAAGATTTTATTCTGGGAACCAGATGTGTATAAATAAAAACACCAAGTCCTAGATAATGATAATTTTTTTTTAAACTTCAAATCAAACAATCCCTAAATATTGCTGACCTGATATGTAATTAAGGAAATCAGCCAAACGTTCAATCAAATGAGTAAGCATTAAGGTGGCAACTGGCATGGAATGGCCTGTAGTATATTAGCTACCTAGGCTTTGATCAAAACCTACCACATGGCTGAAATTTCTTATCTTTCAATTGCCATTTGAGTGCAAGAAAATTCTCAAATTTTGTGGCATAATGTGAGTTTTACCAATTGTTTATGTTTGATTAGAAAGACTAAAGTCCCACATAGATATGATTGAATACCCTCTCTTTTTTGTTTTGTTTATCGGGTTATAATTAACTACACATGAGACAAGAAGCCATTATGTTTTATAGTATATTGTATCTAGACCAAAAGATCTAAAAAAGTTTCTCCAAAAGAATATCCTAAAATGATTGGCGAGTGGGGTTAGCAAATTTATCATCCAAAAAGAAAAAAGAAAAGGCCCTTGATATTGTATAATACTTATAAAATAAGACAAAACCGAGATGATATAATATATATGAATCCTCTCCATACCTTTTGGAAGCAAATAAGAATGGGAGAAAAAAAATTCATATTACAAACTAGTAATAATAATTAATATAAAAGTCAAGAGGATACAATTTGCCATTCTCCCTCCATACAAAAAATGAAGTGAAGAATAAAAAAATGAAGTCTGGTTGGAAACCTTGGCAACCATTTAATTGCATTTATTGAAGTGAGGTGTTCAGTCCATCCATGCGGGCTGAGCAGAAGCTAGACAACGGCAACATGTGAATAGATGACATAGAAAGAATTTAAGTTATATATATTAAAGAATTTTTACACTTTTAATTAATTTATCTATAGCAGGTTAGTATATTTTTTTTTTCGGATTATTATATCATTTAATATGAAGAATTACATGGTAGCAAATAGTGTAAAAATATGTTAAATTATTTGTATATATATAAACATAGACTCAATGTACAGAAGAGAAAGGTGGGAATTATTATTATTAAATGGAAAAACTCTCCGGTGCAATTAATGGAGTAGGTCCAATCCATTACCAACTTTCTTGGAAATGTGAAGTCAATCTTTCTTTTTCTTGCATCTATTTCTATTAATGTGAAAAGAAACTAGCAGAGGCAATTGTATGTATTTTGAGCTGTTATATCAATGTGTTCGATGAATAAGACCTGCATGTATTATATACACGATTTGTCAAAGTATTTATTATCAAAAGGTATCTAAGAATGATCCAGACACCACTGACTTTTTGATGATTTTTTTTTTTTTAATTTCGTATTTGTCAGTCTAACTTGGAGGACTAAATAAAATTTTATACTTATTAAATCTGTCAACTCACAATCAGTATAGTTTGACAAAATCTTGACCTTCAATTTAAAATTATTGATTTTTCTACAGAACCATTTTCAAATTAATTTCTTTTTAAGACCATTAACTGTTCTAGTATAATCTCTTTCAATTTTCCATATATTTAATGTTTTTATCAATCTGGCATGCATGTCCGTCTTCTTAGTCAAACTACTATATCAATCTTTTGTCGACGTTTATCAAAATTGTGGTTTACTGCTAGGCACGTCTAGTTTCAGAAAGTTCTTCATATTTTATTACTAAATTTTAAAAAAGGGCTGGTTAAAAACTCATTTCAAACTTCTAGAAATACGAATGGAAAACCAAATACGAATCGTAAAATAGATTTTCGCCAATACTAATATCGAATGTTCTCCAAAAATATTTGAGACAAAGGATCTTTTAGAAATTGTATTCCAAAAACTTTTTCACAAAATAGAGCTCCTGCCGTACTAATTAATTATTAGTATTTTTTAAAAAAATTTACACATCCAAGTGTCAGGTGTTTGTCCAATTTTTCTTACCATAATTGGTTTTCCTATCCCATGAAGGAAAGGACAACATATTTACGGGTTTTCCTTTTTGTAGAAGAAAATTACAAATTTTCCATATTGGCTAGTCCTTTTTCTTGTAAGAAAAGGTTTAGACTTTTATAAATTGAGGATGCTTCCTTCTCATTAGCAGCGTCCACAATATAGTCATATGAGGTTTGAGAGCCGTGTTTAGGGGGAGAACTTTACGGAACAAATATTAGTGTGTCACTTGTCGTAAAGTTCTCTCAATATTTATACTCTCTTTTATATAGTGGATTGCTCATTTTTGCCGTGAATGTTGGTCAATTTACTGAACCACGTTAAATATTTGTATGTCGTTTGATAGATTTCTCTTTTGTTGTTTGATTTATTTTCGTTCAAGATTTGCTTTACTAGTTTCCACATGACACGACACGTGATTTTTTGGGTCTTAACATCAAGCTGGTAGCAGTGATCATGAAATTATTGAGATTTGAATTCGTCCAAATAGTGCTTTTTCCATTGAATTGCCCGGTCCCTGATTAAGGTCGAGAAAGAAATTTGTCACATATCTCTCTCCTACCATATAGGTGCCAATAATGTGTCACATATATATGCCAAAGATGAACCTGTCCATAGTCACATTTCGGCACAAAAATTGCCAAAGACCTGAGTTTTGCAGTTTACGTGATAAACAGTACCATTGGTATAATGAAAAGCTCTATTATTGTCAATGATTTTCTCTTTTAGCATGTGAAAAAGTCAAAAGAGACATTGTAGAAATGGTCCTACACTTGATTTTTTATTATGAAGTGTTTACTCAAATACTTCAATTGCCGAGGGGGGACCCTACCCTAACAATCATTTCTCACTGCATAAAACATAATCATTCTAATTTTGCATACACTCTTTGCTTTAACACGTTACAATATGAAAAGGAAATAATCAAGTTTTTCTTGCTTACTTTGAGAATTATAGATCACAAGGTAACACTGAATCGATTAATATTTGTCCTTCCTTAACACAGCGAACACTTCTTTTCCTAATCTAATTTGATCTTTAAGACAGGATACACGAAATATTTTGGAAAAAGATTACTTTCAGTCCGCGGCCAAAGCTATTTACATTCGGTAGTCGTAAAAATGTAGAAAGTTTATATATATTTTTGGATATATCATACAACATGTATATATATATATATTTAACACATAAAAAAATATATTTTCTTTGGTTTATTTTAGTGACCATACGGTGTTATTTTCCTATCTTTTAGAGTAGTTGGATCAATCATCAATCCAATTATAACTTTCTTCCATAGAACTTAAACATGCATTTTTGGACCACAAAGAAGAATTAATCCAAAAGCCGTCCACATAATCTCTTAAATTATAATTAGCCGATGAATATATATATTTCATATATAATATGTGCATAATTATGTATAATCCGGTTAGAAAAAATAAATAATGAATCTGATCGGCTATTTGTGTAACAATCCCGTTATTATGGGCCAGAATTTACATCGACGTTTATTCGGGATACCTTGCGATCTCACTAAAACTTGGTCAGCCATTCTTCATGGACCCGTTCGGTTTTACGAACTGTACTTTTGTAGCCCATTTCAGTTTTCATGCTCAAGTACTGAAACAGGTACCCGGAAGAAAAGGAATTTAAATCAATTAGCACATACATGTGTTGTGCCTAAGATGATATTATTCGAGTAATTTATTATGAATGTTTACTCAAAAAGGGAAATATTTTAATCTCTCAAGTACTATCACATAAAATATGGCTAAATTAATAAATGGAAACGAAAAGGATGGTCAGTTTTAATTTTTTTGCGCTGAAGCTAATATTAATTGAAGGCTCTTATTGAACTATGTGAATTATTTCATATTAGGTTTTACCTTTTATTAATCTGCATGAATCATATCTTCTTAAGGTTTAACCATTTAAACGCTTTTGACCAATAATTTAGGTTTATAATATCCCGTTAAAATAATCATGTCTTTTTAAAAACTAAACTCATGAAAATATTTTGTTGATCAATGGTGATAAATCTTGAATAGAAAACACTTGTTGGCTTTGATATTAAGTTGAATCATATGAATTGCCCCATTGTAAAGTTTAAACTATTAAAAAGAAGACGCATTTGTTTATATATTACTTTGGGTTTACAAGTGTTCTACTGAATGCGTTATCTAATGATTACTTATACTTTCTGTTTAGAGACCAGGTGCTAATCCATGTACTGCCTTTTGTGCATAAGATCTCATTGAACATAAGCTTTTAACACAAGAGTCTAGGTTTAGGTGCTCAAAGAAATTCAACTCCAAATATTGAGCTTAGAGATAGATTGGTCATTTGCTAAAACCCTCAACATTTGTGATTATTAAAATAAAGTTAGAAATATGGCAATAAAGAGTTGGTATGAAGAAAAAAATGTAAAAATAACACGGGCTAGCTGGTTTTCGAACTGGTAATTAAAATTTAGTCAGCGTTTGCAAAGTCATTAAGAAACCGTATTATTTTGCTGAAACACGGAAAGTTCCAGCATAATATGATGGATTATGGAGCTCCATGCGTATAAATTTCTAGCATATTATGTTGGAACTCCAGCACAAGAAAATTTACAGCATAATATGTGGGATTATAAAGCTCCTTATAAATTTCCAGCATATTATGTTGGAACTTCAGTACACAGAAAGTTCCAGCATAATAAGCGGGATTATAAAGCTCCTGCATATAAACTTCCAACATATTATGATGGAATTCCAGCATATTATGCTGGAATATTTTCGAATTTTTAAGAGTGTTTTATTTAGATTTTATCTTTACATAAAAAATAACTAAATTTTGATTTTTTTAAAATCTTGTGACTATTTTGCAATTGTCATATGTAAATATAACTATTTTTTTTTTTCACCGGAGAAAGTGTTTGGGTCAATTTGGGAAAGTAGTTGTCACGTGTCATCCAGTACTCCAAGAACCCAATGGCCCAACCTTAGACTGCAAATGGGTTATGAGGGTTCATATAAGAAGCGAAGAATTGTATCCAGCCATAATTAGCAATTCATCAAGGATTACTTTATATATAAAATACGTATATAATTATATATAATAAATAATATATAATTTATATATATCGACTAAAAAAAGTAAATAATAAATTTAGTTACATCTATGTAAAAATTCCTTCTTAATATTAGTCCCGATTAGCCTAATGGACTATATATCACCTTAAAGTAGTTGGATGAATTTCTTTCTTTTTTTCCCAAATAAATGTAGCTCAAAATATAACCGGAACAGAATTATCTCTTATTCACCTTTAAAAGTAGTTTAGCTATTTTCCCCTATTACTTCTACAAATATTATCTCTCGTCTTATGTACGCTAACAACGATAGAAAGCCCACACAAAAAAAACACAATAATGAGAATAAATTTTATGAGTGGTCATTTAATTTTATATTTATTACGCAAAGGTAACTTTTTTTCTTTTTGTTACGTAAAAATCATTCAATTTTGTGTTCATTACCCAAAAAGTCATTTTACTTTCTTTTGTTACACAAAAATTATTTTACTTTGCTCTATTTATCACAAAAGTCACATTGACCAGATTTTATAATACTTTTATTTGAAAAGTCTATTATGTCCTTGACATTAATCATGTCATTTATGTAATACATTCAATATTATATACTTTATAGTATATTTTTACATAGTTATTTTACTTATAACTAAAATAACCTTAAATTTTTTATTTATTATTTTTATAATATATTCATGCATTTAATTTTTTTCATGACACTCAATTTATTTAATCGTATTCAAGCATGAACATATTTTAAATATAAAAATGATTTAAAAATATTTATTTTTTAATATTTATTTAAAATAATTTAAACATATTTGTTTAACAAATGATAGTTTTTTATAGTCAATAAAATTTTTAAAAAGTTTCAAAGTTATTTGTATTTAATATTAAATTTTTTAAAGCTTTATCTGTTAATATTATTTATTTGAAGTATTAATTTGTTGTGTCCTTTTGCTAAATGTCAGTATTTTATTTCTTAAATTAATGGTATTGGCAGATAAATCAACTAGCTTCGATTTTTTAATTTTCATCAAACATATTTCATTAAGCATGATTAAGAACATGGATTTGAGATTTGTTCACGGTAATGTTACTGACAAATTTAATAATGCTATTTATATATCTTGAAAATTAATATTAAGAAAAAATAAAATATACGAATATATTACATAAATGAGAGAATTTATAATGTCAATGGCATAATAGACTTTTCAAGTGAAATATTTGTAAAAATCCGGTCAAAGTGATTATTGTAATAACTAGAACATAATAAAATAATTTTTTATGTAATAAAAGAAAGAAAAATATTTTTTAATTAATGAACACAAAATTAAATAATTTGTACATAATAAAAAAAATAAAAATAATTTGTGTGTAACAAACAAAAAGTTAGAATTCCATGAAATTGACTCCAATAATGAATGTATGTCTTCCACCCGACCGAAAATCCAAGTCCAAATCCTAATACGATAACTTTATCACTTCTTATCCAACTTCACCCAACATGTTGTGCTGTTCGAAGTCTCAAATTTCGTTTCCATCTTTTGAAGCTCCGTCAGTCACATACAAATGTTTTAAAAAAACTTACACTCAATATTTATATAGCAATTCAATAAATTATGTATTTTCTGGTACATGATCGTCACTTAATTATAATTAATTTAAATATATTATTATCGCTTCTCTTTTATCTTTTAGGAATCGTTTAGTAGGAGCTATTAAAAAAATATAATATAAGCATTAGTTTTGTACATTACTAATCTCTTGTTTGGTATATTTTTTTATTCTTTATATAACTAATTATATTTATATTAATTATACATCATATTTGATATTATCCTATATATAACTAATACGTAGAAAACCTAGTATTAGCAATGCAAGGGTTTTTAATACTTGCATAAACATAGTTAATGACATAATTATCCCTCAAATCCCTCAAAGTGCTCAAAGAATGTGGAGGGTATTTTTATAAACAACTAATTGTTTAAGAAATTATGCAATACTTTAAAACACCATATCAAATAGTGAATAAGAAATAATCTCGACATAACTAAACTCAACATTAGTAATACTAGTATTATTAATACACCATATTCAGTACTACATTCTTATACCTCCTCTCAACCCCTTAATCCTAATAAACAAAAGTGATTTGATATAAATACCAACCAAGAATTCATCCTTTTTCATATAAATTTATCTAACTGGTATAAATTGGTTGGTGTACATAGACCTTTTTTTTTTTTTTTAACAGCTGGCACTCTAGCTGTCTGTTTGGATGGGCTTGTTGTAAGTGACTTTTAAGTCAAAAATCATAAGTTAAGAATTCTAGCTTTTGGCTTATTTTTATTATTTTGGCTTAAAAACAAGTGCTTAAAAGCACTTTTTTACTTTTTCCAAACACTACAAAATGACTTAAAAGCTATTTGACTGAAAAACACTTAAAATAAGCCAATTCAAATGGGAATGAGCTCTAAGATCAAGAAAGTCAAACAATTCACCAACTGAAATAACTCCACCCCACCCCCCACCCCCACCCCACTCCCTCCAAACACACAGACAACACAAAAAGCAGCATGATGAATGGGGCATGGTTTCATAAGTCTTAGACAAGGAAGAAAAAAGTTGAAAATTTAGACAATTTTGGACCGCTTAGGCAGGTTAAATTTGAGAAAGAAACAAACCTTCCAAGACAGTGATGATGAAGATTTGTCAAGCAGTTGCAACTACCAAGAGAAAGGGACACCAACAAATGTGTTACATGCTTGTTTTTCTAATAATTATGCGTAGATTGATTCGACTAATTCAAATTCGTATTTGATGATAACGTGTATTCTACTAAAAAGTTTTTTAATTCTAAAGATTTGTACTCTAGATAAAAGGTTTGTACTAGTTCTCTAGATGCTACCTAAAATTAATTATGCCTTTGTCTTTGATTATATTTGGTGAAAATCATAGTACTTAACAAGCAGTACAACGTTTCTTAGCTATAAAAACCTGGTTATTACTTATTACTATAACTTGTATTTATATAATTTACTATAATCAATTAGCAGTCTATGTTTAAGCTACTTCAGCTTCCCTCTACTTCTAGTTAACATTATACACGTAATTGTTTTTTCTTCAACAGAATATAAGTGATTCAAAAGAGTGGAAAATGTTGTTACAACTTGTCACTACTCGCTTGTCAGCATTTTTCTCCAAGAAACTTGCTCTTTTTTTCCTTTTTTTTTTTATATATATATATTTATTTGTACATTTTTGTCCAAGAAGTTGGTAGGTGCCATACTTTCACCGTGGCGAAGTACAATGAACAAAATTTTGGCAAATATGAAAAGAGGAAATTTCTTTTTCTCTTCCTCTATCTGAACATATTTTGTCCTTATATACTACGTTAAAGTCTAATATTCATCGGTTGTTAAACAATATCCTGATAATTCAGTTGGGTTGTTTCAAGATAATGTTATCATGATTTGTTCTATGCATGTACTATAGAAGTATAAAGTTTACGGATTTTTATAACTTTGTTGCAAAAATATGGACTTCCCAACACCGATCGAAAAGAAAAAGATGTGCTGAATTTGTAGAGCTTAATCTTACCAAACAGGAAAATTTAAGTATATATCATATGATCAATTATGTATTACTATTCAAGATCATCATAAATAGTCTGCTTATGAGTCACATAACTAGACAATCGCATTTCTAAGAACTAGGTTCTTTTACAACAGTAATATTTTTTTTGACAGTGAAGGATAACATTGTATTTTAAATTTCTTTTGCAACTACTAGAATTAGTTGAAGTTCTATTCTTCAATTTATATATATAGCTGGGAATTTGATAAGGTGATGTGGCACCTTCTAATGCCCAGCAATTCTATTAATCTTTTTTGTTAAATTTTTCAAATCTTTACCTTATTTTTATGGTCAATAATGTAATACAATACTCACATATTAATAGAATGAACATCCGCATCTCCCATGAATGGTTGTTTCCCGTTATAAAACTTTGTATCCTGTATTTTTGGCGGCAAAATGCGTAGTTACCCCATCAATCTTTGAGTCAAATCCTTGTTACACACCCAACAAACACAGGTAAAGCTTTACACGTCCAACCTTTCCCAAGCGTGTCTAAGACCCCCCGAACTTGACCAGCCCTTTTAATAATTCATAGCGTATATTACACGCGCTTGACTTACATTAAAGTACCCGACCCATTTGTCAAATAAACGAATAAAACGGTAACCGACCCGACCCGACCCACCCTGATTAAAAGCCTAAGAGATAATGACCCAATATAAATTCCCCATTTCTCAACTCTTCTTTCTTCTTCCATTGAAACCATCGAAGGAGATTCGTCCAGTGCATGTGGATATAATCTGCGTCGGGTAATTATACCATTCACAAGCGGTTGATTTCAAGTCCTTCAGGCGAGGTATGCACATTTTATCCGCTGTAGTGCATGTGGGTTTTGTTTTTTGTTATTTATGTTTAGTCGATTTAGGGTTTTGTACTTTTCTGAAGGGGAATCCTTTGTCATTCTCAATGTTAACTTTTGTTTGTCGTTTTTCTGCCTTTTAATTGATTTTTATTGTTTGTTGTATTCGGCTCGTTGTAAATGGTGTCTAAAGTTAGGGTTTTTTTTTTGTTCTTTATTGTTACACCTAATTTTGATATTGTGAATTGCTCTAGCTTTATGTTTAGCTTTTTATTTCATTATTCATTACTGATTTGGCTTTATGTTTAGCTTTTTATTTCTTTATTCATTACTGATTTGGCCTTATGTGTAGCTTCTGCCTTTCTTTATTCATTACTATTGTGGCTTTATGTGTAGCTTTTGCCTTTCTTTATTCATTATTGCTTTGCGCCCTTTTGTAGGAAAAATATCTTTTAAATTGATTACATTAAAATGGTATCATGATGGGGTGTTAGTTCCAGGTACTTTTGCTCGTTATGTGGGGGTAGTCAGTCATTGATATTAGATGTAGATGTGGATAGGTTATCATTTTTAAGCTTATGGACTACACAAATCAAATGGGGTTAAAAGATGTTGTTGAGCTGTATATTTGTCCCATGGACAGAACTGATAAATTGATAAATGTACTAACTGATAGGATATATTAGACATTTTAAATGAATTGGAGGGTAGGGATACCCTAGATATTTATGTCACACATGTTGCCCCTTTAATGGTTGTTGACATAAATGCTATTGGGCCAGGAGTTGGTAGGACAAATAGTGAGGCTGATAAAGTCACTATAAACTTAGAAGAACAAGGGGGAGAACCTGTTGTTGAAGAGGGAGAAATTGTTGAAGAGGGGGAAACAGAGGAAGATGATGAAGGTGATCTTGATGAGGAAATGACTCAGATTTTGATAATTCATCTGAGTCTGAGAGTGATGGAATTGATGTAGATGTTCATGATGATAATCAATAAGGTTCTGATGTACATGAAGAGTTTGGGGAGTGCAGGTAAGTGTTGAGGAAGCATAGGAGAAAAAGGAGTGAAAGGCCTAAAGATAAGGGTGACATAAATCTAGAATATGCTGGTATA
The DNA here is from genome assembly GCA_005239525.1 of Nicotiana knightiana. Classification (NCBI taxonomy): domain Eukaryota; kingdom Viridiplantae; phylum Streptophyta; class Magnoliopsida; order Solanales; family Solanaceae; genus Nicotiana; species Nicotiana knightiana. The sequence continues at coordinate 31,516 of ML394211.1, read as the reverse complement.
GACTGTGGGTTTGATGAATTGAGGGCCGAGAACAATGAAAATAGGTATTAAGGGTTAGTTGGGACTGATGAACCATATTTTGGTTCTTCTGAAGCTGAAAGTTTTGCTTCAGGTGAGGAAAATGACTATGATGAAGAACACAAGAGAAAAATTGAAACAAAGAAGAGAAAAAAAAGGTTGATATTTGATCCAACTGTCAAGAAAGTAACATGGGAGTTGGGCCTCATTTTTGAAAGTGTTACTGAGTTTAGATGGGTTGTATCCAGATATGCTATCTAGAAAGGTGTTCAAATTGAAAAAATCATTGATGAACCTGGTAGAGTGAGTGTAAGATGCAAGGGTGGTTGTCCATGGAATCTCTTTGCTAGCAAAGATGGCAGATCAAACAATTTCAAAGTGAAGAGGTATTGACCTGTCCATAAGTGACCAACAAGAACAAGATTTGAAACTCTAGATATCTAGCACAACATTACAGGAATAAAATTATTTCCCAGCCAAATATAAGGGTTTGGGAGTTGAAAAAGCTGATTAAACAAGAACTAAACATGTATGTTGGTAGGTAAACTGTCCATAGAGCTAGGGCCAAGGTTTTGAATGAATTAATTGGAGATATTCAGAAAGAGTTTCAAAAATTGTATGACTATAGGGATGTCATTTTACATACTAATCCTGGCACAACTTGTATTGTAAAGGCAGTAGATAATGCTGATGGAAAACATATGTTCCATTCCTTTTATGTGTGTTTATATGCCATGAAGAAGGGCTGGATGGAAGGTTGTAGAAGAATTATTGGTCTAGATGGTTGTTTCTTAAAAGGAATGTGCAAGGGACAACTACTTGTAGTTGTATCTAAAGATGGAAATAATGAGATATTTCCAATTGCTTGGGCCACTGTAGAGGTTGAGAACACTTACACTTGGAGTTGGTTTATCAAGTGTTTGATTGATGACTTGATGCTGCAGGAAGGTAAAAATCTCACCATTATGTCTGACATGCAGAAGGTAGTATATGTTGTGTTTGATTTATGACTAAGGCATTTTAGTACCAATGTAACTAATGCATTTTCTAACTTTTGCTTGAAATGCGGGGAATACTTAAGGCAGTAAGTGATTTGTTGCCTGAAAGTGAACATAGGCGGTGTGCTAGGCATATTTTAGCAAACTGGTGAAAGAATTGGAGAGGTTTGGAAAGAATAAAATGCTCCTGGAGGTGTGCAAGATCATCATGTGTTGCTGAATTGAATATCCAAATGGATAAGCTGAACCAGCTTGGTAATGGGATATGTGAGAGTTTGCTCACTTATAATAAGGAAACCTGGGTAAGAGCATACTTCAACTGTGACATTAAGTATGATGTAATTTACAACAACATATGTGAAACCTTTAATGCATGGATACTATATGAGAGATACAAGACAATTATCACTATGTTGGAAGAAATAAGAGTGAAGATGATGAAGAGGGTAGGGAAGATGAGGGAGTTTGCAAACACATGGATATGTGATATATCTCCCATTGCTATGAAAGTGTTTCAAGAAAACATGGATCATTCAATGAAGTGTACTATCAAGTGGAATGGTGATGTTGGCTATGAAATTGAGGATGGTCAATGCAAGCATTGTGTGAATATGCAAAATCAGACATGCATCTGCAGGTCTCTGATGCTTAAGGGTATCCCTTGTGCTCATGCAATTGCTGCAATGCACTTCATAGATTTGAACCTCTTAATTACATATCCCATTGTTACCATAAATCAACTTACCTGAAAGCATATTCAACATTTATCCAACCAGTACCTAGCATGATAATGTGGCCAGCATCTACCAATCCACCTATTGAGCCTCCACTAATTAAGAAGATTCCTGGCAGACCCAAAAAGAAGAGGAGAAGAGAAGAAACAGAACATCCTAAATCTGGAAAGTTATCAAGGAGGGGTATGGAATGAGCTGCTCAAATTATGGTGGTTATGGACACAACAAGAGAGGATGCACAAAGGATCCAAGACCTGCAGGTTCTACTCCTGCAAATGCTTCTTTCTTTAGAAGGAGATCTCAGAATAGTTCTACTCCTATTAAAAGTTCCACTCCTGCTACAAGTTCTAGTACTACACAAGCTAAACCTATTGCACATAATTCAACTAGAAGAGGCAGGGGCAGAAAAAGTGTTCCAGCTACTGGTGTTGGTAGGGGAAGAGGTACTGAAAGAGGTAGGGGCAGCTCTGGGTTTGGACTATTCCAATATGGCTCTGGCTTTAAGTCACAATTTCAACTTATGCACTTTGTTGTGATTATTATTAATCAAGTCCTTTTCTTGGCAGTCTAGTGGTGGTATTCAAAGAATGGTTACACTTGGTCAAAAAAGGTCTTATGTTGATATTCGAGAGTGTGCTTACAAACCAACCAAAGGATTCAAGTGGAATGGCAAACCAGCCATTACCACAAAGCAACTCCAAAGAGCTGTTGCATCCTGTGTCAACCTCAGTCAAGCAAGCTCATCCTCTCAACCGACTAAGACTAATTAGCATGTTGTGTTGTTTATGTGATACTAAGTTTGTTTTGAAGTCTAGTGTAATTTTTGAATAATAGAACTGCAACCAAACTGTTAAGGTTGCTATGTGCAGTTATTATATGTTATGTTTAATGTTGTTGAACACCTTTCTTTTTAAAAATGGAAGCAGTTTGTGATTATCTTGATGGCATTTTTTTAGATTTTATATGCTATAGTAGTCTTTATCGAACGTAGATATAGCTGCAGCTGAAGCACAAGTTATGAATGCTGAAAACATAAGCTGCAGCTATGTCATCAAGCTATATAAAAACTGCAGTTATGAGTGCTGAAACATTAGCTGCAGCTGAAGCACAAGTTAATAAATCCTACTGTAATACTTAGCAAATGAACACAAAGCCAATACCAACACCATCAACAAAAGCTATGACAGAGTGAACTTCTTTCATTAAAACAAAATATTACACTTCAAGAAGATGCAAAAGGATTACACTTGCAACAAGGGTGAAAAAAACCTAAGTACTACGATAGATGGTTCATAGACCATTTTACAGGTTTTTACATTATGTAGCAGTCTTTGGTGCCAAACATAATCACCTTGAATACAATTACGATTAACACCAAACTTATCAATCGCCTCCAATTTCTTTGATTTCTACTTGCCTTCGCGAATGCATCCAACGCCTTCTTCTTTTTAAGTGGCCCCAAGATAATACATTTTAAGTGCTCTGAAGTAGGAGGATCAAACCATACAAAAAATTTACACCCCGTACCACTGTCCTTCTGGAAATAAGAAGATTTTCAGTGTTAAAAACTCAAAAAATTAATTAAACCAGATTTTTAATACTAAGCGTACCTCATAGAATCTACACCCATAAAAACGACGACCAGGATTATCAATGATCCATGAAATTATAAGCATAGCTTCTTCACTACATCGGCAAATATGCTTAAAATTATGCATTAGACAAGAACCCTAAATTTTCAATTTTGGGCAAAAACTCAAAGAAAGGGTTCAAAATTCATAATACTCTAATTTAGAGATGAATTATACAAGATAAAGAAGATTGAGGAAGAAGAATAAGAAAAATCTTTGAAGCTAATGGCTGATGAGAAATATCGAAGGCTACAATGGCTGAGAACAAAGAGTTTTAATGTTGAAGACCCATTTTAATTTAAAGGATAAAATAGTCGTTAAGATCAAATCTGGACCGTTGATAATTGTCAGCTACAATTTAATAAATACTTCCACGCACTTTTATGTTGATGTTTTACACGTACAAAGAGCTGGTCAAGTTCCAGTGAATTTAGACACGCTTGGGAAAGGTTGGATGTGTAAAGCTTTACCCATATTTGTTGGGTGTATAACAGGGATTTGGATAAAAGGTTGATGGGGTAACTGCCGCGCCCCCCTTTTTCCTCGCGGAGATCGGGTTTATGACATTGGTTGGGACAACTCGTTCCTTTTGGGAAAGGGTTTGCATATTTTGAAGAGTCGTTACCTAACGATTTTAACGGTGCGTTAGGGCACCTAAGGGGTTCAATTACAACTACGTTGCTAACCATAGATTTGGGTAAGGACTTGAAATTATCCTAAGGGGAAGGTGTTAGGAACCCCTCAAGATCCACAAGTGTGGTTCCCGGCCAAATGATTTCGTGAATTTGTACAAATAGCAAATAAGTAAAGGCTCAAATAAGAGGGAATTTAATTCTTAAGCATACAGGTGTTCAGAGAAACAATAGGGGTAATTATGAACTATCGTATACAAGTGTCCTAGGTTTATAATAATATGGATCACATCAATGCAATACCCGGTAATCACTCCTCGAAGAGGGGCTACACGTGGTATTAGTGCACCGGTCATCATATTCATATTCTACCCTTCCCACCCCGTGAAGTAGTTAAAGTATGTGTTGGTCACGGATTCTATTGTGTGCTATTACCCGTCCCATCCTATCAGTGCTTGAGGAGGTTAGGACTACTATCCTAAATGTAGGTACTAGGCAGACCCGCAGGTTTAAATGGGTAAGATTCTAAGGCGATAAGCAAAGAACATATAGGACTGCAGTCAGTGGGAAACACATAGGGCATATAGGAAGCTCAGATTTTCCTCCACAGATAATGAATATAACTAGCACGACTCAAACACATATAAGGGCAGTATTGTTAATTAATATCCTAAGACATGGTATCTAGGTGAATTCAGAGGATAAACAGATAAGCAGACTTGTTTTATAACTCAAAGAAAACCTGCTCTTAATCAGTTTGCCTACTGATTTAAAAGAAATACCTATTAATGTTAAGCAGCACACACAAGAGAGACATGTTTCTAATTTTGAATAATTTAGTCACCTAAGGCCTGCCTAGGCGGGGACAGTGTATATTAACATGATTATTAAAGGAACTGTTGCGAATTGTTACCTAAACATGTTGTTCTAGGTTGTTCAGAACGCAGGAGCATTACCATTTTTTTTAGAGAAAAATTGAGTGGGGTGGTTATACTTTTTATACATTAGTAATTAGACTAAATGTAGTTGAGCGATTAGGGCCCTATGACATGCTATCTAATGCACAGATAGAGATGCAGAATGACGCGTATGCAGAATTCCTAAGCATGATTTCTAAATGCTCAGTATTAATCATGATTTCAGGAGATGCTAGAATGATAACTTATTTTAATGTTGTTTAGCCTAGGACAAGATTTATAAGCGTACATGGCAGTGTGGAACATGATAGGATAAAATACCATTTATTAGCAGGATTTTTCTAAGTAAAAGTGAACATGCTGAAACAGTAGGTATGAGACCTAATAAACATGATTTCTAATGCATGAATTTGAACATATGGGCCTAAACATGATCTCTATTGCACAGATAGGAAATAAAGTCTAATAGCATGATTTATATCCCTTTAATAGCTAATGCATGCGTAGTTACCCCTCCCTTTTCACTATCCATCCCCTGAGTTGTTTACAAATTATTACAGGCAGATGAATTATGAATTACACAACCAAAGGAAAATAAGAAGTTAATTCTATAGGGAGCCTTCAATTAGGCCTAGATCTTCCAAACATCACTGCCTTATGGTATTGCATATCCTTTTCATAATCCGGACATGTCATAGTTCCCTAAGGACCTCAAGGGCTCCCGTCAGTGCTCACACCCGGACATAGCCAAAGAATTAAACATGGGCAGTGTGAAAATACCAGCCTTGTGTGTCAGAGTTCAGAGGGTTCTCAAAGGGTTCCCAAAGCAGTGCTCACACGAAGGGGGATAAACTTAGACTTCTAAGAGAGAGTGTGAGAGTGCTTTTTATTTAAAAGGATTTAAGTAAGGAACAGTTTTGAGAAAAGGGTAAGTAAGAAAACAATTTTGAAGATGGAAATGGGAGCTTAACATCACACAAGGACCAAGGATAGTCCAACAATCACAAACATGGGTAATGGGATTAGGGACAAATACAGAGCATGTAAGGGCATACGTACAACAGGAAGATAAACACACAGACATACAATCAGGAACTCCTAAGGGTCTAGAGGATCAGGGGGTACAATGCTAGGTCAGATTAACACCTAAGGCCATGGTTAAACTAATGTGCTAGTCATAGGCATGTAAGAAGTAGGTGAATAGTGTACAGAAATATGCTGGTCATAAAAAAATTAAGCCCAATTTAAACATGTAGAGGGGAGTTCAGGATCCTAGATACTTACTGAAGAATAAATAAGCAAGTTGGAAGCGTGCTGAATCACAACAGTAAGGAAACATGTTGGTTTGAAGACTGAAATATAAATTAGAACATACCAGTGAAGTGAAGAAAGCAATAACACAAACAGGGAAGTAGGAGAATGCACAATGGCTAGCCTTGGCTTGCAGCCGGCTAACCCAGAGTAGTAGTAATTAGCACCGAAGAGAGAGCAGAAAGTCTTTTAAATTGTGAGAGAGATTTTTTGAACAGATTAGTTCGTGTCTCTGTATGTGTATGAATAGAGTATATATAGTGTTGAAAACTTGATGAAAAATAAGGAAAGAACCAGAATTAACCAGTGATTGTGGGACTGAATATCAATTAGTACCCAATTAACACAAGTATCCCTATAATCAAGGGAGTAATTCACACGGTCAGTATTAAATAAGGAAAGAACCATATATAGCTTAGAGGAATATAAGAATAGTGTAAGTATAATAGGCAATTAGGAATCCCTTAATTGAAGGGGTTAAACTCAAACGGCTAGTAGGTAAAAAAAAAAAAAATTAAGGAAAGTTCTTATGCTTGTAACATGTAAGGAAACAATTTCACCCCTAATTAAAACATACAATTGCGGCTAGGTTAGGAAAATGTCACTTAAGAAAATAGCAATCAATTAACAGTTAATCAATTATGTAACAAGGTAAGAAGAGGATATCGGATGAAAACATCAGTACACTACTACTCATAATCATTCAACGATTCAAGACAGTAGTGATTCAAGCAGGGTGAACACATAAGAAGTAGCAGAATCAAAGACCCAATAGCATAGTGAAGCAACAATCACAAAGAAACAGGGATTACTCATGGGAAGCAGACACACATACTAATCGAAAGAAAAGACATGCTCAGCATTTAGAACACAAGGTTAAAACTAAATAAATCATGATTAAAAGTGATAAAATGTTTAAGCATATGAGAAAAATCACTTAAAACTTCAAGAAATCGTTTGAAAAAAAGGTCTCAGAAACCCTAAGTGAAAAACTTGTTCAAAAATGGAAAATGGAAAACCTTTAAGAAAAAATGTAATAATACTCGTAATAAACCCGGATCTAGTGTAGATCTAAGAGAATAGGAAGGTTTTTTGAAGAAAACATGTAAAAATCTTCATGATATACACAGATCTAATCAGATCTAAAGGAATCGTGAAAATTCCAGGGGTTAGGGTTTCAGAGAGTTAAAAAACGAGAAAAACCTTAGAGATATCGCCAGCGTTAGCCGGAAAAGTCATGGCTCTTACTCAGATGGACGGAGGAGGCCGGAAGATGGCATGAGGGACCATAGGTAGGAGCTGAACCACTCCAGGCTCGCTTGAGAGCCTTAGGGTGCCATTAGACTGGTGTAAGGTGAAGCAATAACTAGGAGATAATGAAAGACCACAGTGTCCGGCGAGGGAACTAGCCGGAGAAGACGAACAAACTCCATTGGAGGTGGAGAGATAAGGGAAGGTTCTAGAGAGAACCAGAGGGAACCGGAGAGAGATAGAGAGAGAATGAGATATTGGGAAATGAGGGGTCGGAGGAGGAGTAGGTCTAGGTTTAATTATGGTAGGTGGGATCTGAGTCGTTGATCTAATTTGGTCAACGGCTCAGATAGGTTCGGGGTTGGGCCGGGTATGGGATTGATTTGGGCTATGGAATTGGGTTGTTAAAATCTGATGGATTGGGTTAGAATTAGGCTAGAATTTAAATATATGTGGTCAATTGTTAAACACCCATTAAAAATAGATAAATAATTAAATAAAAATAACTAGTAATCATATAAAATGAAATTGATGCTAGATAAATGAAATTAAGGTAATTAATGAGTACAAAAAATATGAAATGAAATAATTATTGATTTAGATGGTATAAAATGTACAATTAGGCCATAGTTACAAAGTTACTGTAATTATGGTCAAATAATGCCAAATTGGCTAATTAGTGAAATAATTAAATCCTAATAGGATTAAAAATGATATATTGACGGGGAAATATTTTGGAATTCTTTATAATACAATTTATGAATAACTATGAATATAAAAAATACTGAATAAATTGGAAAAGGATTTAATGAAAATATGAAAAAATTTGAAAAAATACCAGTTATTATAAAGAGTGATTTTGGAGGTGTATATAAAAATTAAAAAATAATTTGAGAAAAAATTGGGTATCAACAGCTGCCCCTCTTTACCCGGGAAGGATGAAAGAGTTGTCGGGTAAAGATATGATGGCCAATTTTGACCGAGTGGAAATAGCTTGAAAGGTTCAGGCCGCACCCTGGTTCCTGAGCTGCCTACATATCTATGTTCTTACAGGAATCAGGTCGTATGTAGTTTCAGGGTCATCGGTGAAGTATACCGATGAAGTTTTACAACAACGGACGCCAAGTACAGGGCTAGATGAAACGACTTACGGGATAGTTAGGAGACATGGAGCGGAACCGCTTCCGCCTGGATGGCTGTTGCTTGCCGGATTACCTGCAAATAAACAATACAAGCGTATATTGTGCGTAACTTAAACATGATGCAAATTCTCGTTGGACGATGATTGTTGTCTTTGGACAATTAAGGATAATGTCTTTAGACCATGATGTCCTGGGCCATGAATTGCTTTGATGAGGGATTCGCAGGCCATAAAATGATGTTCTCGGGCTGTAGGGATGGTGCCTCCGAACCATGATGCCTTTGAATAATGATATACAAAATGATAAAGGAGATCCTCAGGCCATGACATGGTGTTCTCGGGCTATGAAGATGGTGCCTCCGAACAATGACGCCTTTGGATAGGTTGGCGATATTTCAGCCCATGAAGATCAACAGCATGATGCTGACAAGACAAAGCTTAGTCTTGTGAATTTAAAAGGGCAGAGCTTAGCCCGAAAGGAAGCGAATGCTAGAGACATGGGTTGCTTTTGAAAAGTAAATGGGAGACAACGTTTAGTCTCGGAAGGCAGAAAGGTAGCCTTATGCAATGTGCGGATGCAGATGGAGACAACTTTTAGTCTCGGAAGGCAAAAAGGTAGCCTTATGCAATGTGCGGATGCAGATGGAGACAACGTTTAGTCTCGGAAGGCAGAAAGGTAGCCTTATGCAACATGCGAATGCAACTGGAGACAGCGTTTAGTCTCGGAAGGCAGAAATGTAGCCTTATGTGATATGCGGGATGCAGATGGAGACATCGTTTAGTCTCGGAAGATAGAAAGGTATCCTTATGCAATATGTGAATGCAGATGGAGACAACGTTTAGTCTCGGAAGGCAGAAAGGTATCCTTATGCAATATTTAAGAAAGGACAACAAAAATTCTTAGCTGGTGCTAAATTGCGGTAGAGCGTTATGACGATGAAGCATTGTTTGTGTTGATAACAAATGTTGGCGTGTGCGATGAGTTTGAGGAATAATGTCTGTCCTTTGAGTGGATAATATGTTTTGGGGCTTTTGCAATTTGTGCCTGCATCCAAAGAAAGATCGTGAGTTTTGTAAAGGGGGAAGGTTAGTTCGCATTCCCGCTGGCTGCTCGGCTCGTAGGCTTGATCCGATGATACTTTCTGTATCATTAGGGTAGCATTCGCTAAACAATTTGTTTCAAAAAATAAATATGCATGATTTTTTTAAAAGTGTAATATATAATCTAAAATAGTTTTTTTTAGATGAACCGACGACGTGACACGGCTTGAGACATTGCGGACTCTTCTGCTACGGAATTTTAAGGGTCCTCCTCAAAATTCTGCCCCAGTTTTCTGGGTGGATGCCTCTTACTGCTGCTCGCGCCGTGACTGGCTGAACTTGCTTCGGAATTTTGAGGGTCCTCCTCAAAATTCTGCCCCAGTTTCCAACTGCGGGGAAAAATAGATTTTTATTGCATTGTGACCGAACCCATAGGACTACCTACGTATCCCCTCTTAAACGGGAATCAGGTCAGGCGTAGTTCAAATTACATCATTGAGAAAGCATAAAGATTATACATAGTAGCACTTGACTGCATCTGAATTAATTGACTTGGGCCAGACTTCTCCGTCCATTTCTGCGAGTATAAGTGCTCCTCCTATCAGCACCCTATGAACCATGTACGGACCTTGCCAGTTAGGAGATAACTTCCCCCTGGCTTCATCCTTGATGCAGAAAGATTTTCTTTAACACCAGCTGCCCTGGTGTTAATCGTCTTGGCTTGACTTTCTTGTTGAAGGCTCTGGCCATTCTGTTCTGATATAGTTGATCATGACATACTGCATTCATTCTCTTTCCGTCTATGAGAGCTAGTTTCTCATAACGACTTCTTACCCACTCTGCATCGCTGAGCTCAGCTTCCTGTATAATTCTTAGAGATGGAATCTCCACTTCGGCGGGAATAACAGCCTCTGTACCATAAACCAGCATATAGGGAGTTTCCCCTATTGATGTGCGGACAGTGGTACGGTATCCCAGTAAGGTGAATGATAACTTTTCATGCCATTGCTTGTGTCTTTCTATCATCTTTCTTAGTATCTTCTTGATGTTTTTGTTAGCGGCCTCTACGGCTCCATTCATCTGAGGTCTGTATGCTGTGGAATTATTGTGTTTGATCTTGAAGATTTCACATATAGCTTTCATCAAGTCACTATTGATATTAGAACCATTGTCGGTGATGATTGACTCTGGAACTCCGAACCGACAAACAATGCGGTCGCGGACAAAGTCGGCCACAACTTTCTTAGTAACTGCTTTGTAGGAGGTTGCTTCAACCCATTTATTGAAGTAGTCAATGGTGACCAAAATGAACCTGTGACCATTGGAAGCGGCATGATCAATTGGTCCAATAACGTCCATACCCCAAGCGGCGAACGGCCATGGTGAGCTTGTTGCATTGAGATCACTTGGAGGCACTTTTATCATATCCCCATGTATCTGGCAGTGGTGGCACTTCCGAACATACTGGATGAAGTCCATTTCCATAGTCATCCAAAAGTAACCAGCTCAGAGTATTTTCTTTGCTAAAACAAAACTGTTCATATGTGGGCCACAAGTCCCTGCATGAATTTCTTCCAGCAACTTTGATGCTTCCTTTGCATCAACACACCTTAATAACCCCAAATCAGGAGTCCTTCTATACATGATTCCTCCGCTGTGGAAAAAATTGTTGGACAATCTCCGAAGTGTGCGTTTCTGAGTGAAATTTGCAAGCTCGGGGTATTCTCCTTCTGCCAAGTACCTATCGATGTCATGAAACCAAGGATTTCCGTCTGCTTCTTCTTCGATATGGGCACAGTAAGCTGGCTGATTATGGATCTTTATGGGAATAGGGTCAATGAAATTCTTGTCTGGATGCTGGATCATTGAGGACAAAGTAGAAAATGCATCGGGGAACTCATTCTGGATTTTGGGGACGTACCGGAACTCTATCTTTGTGAACTTCTTTCTTAATTCCTGTACGTGGTGCAGATATAGAAGTATCTTGGAATTCGTTGTTGCCCATTCTCCTTGTACCTGATGTACCAATAAGTCTGAATCACCGATCACTAATAGCACCTGGCGTTCATGTTAATGGCTATATTGAGCCCCAATATGCAGGCTTCATATTCGGCCATATTGTTGGTGTAAGGGAACCTGTGTTTGGCGGATATCGGATAAAGCTGACCGGTCTCTAATACTAGTACTGCTCCAATACCGACTCCCTTGAAGTTTGCTGCTCCATCAAAGAACATCCTCCAACTATCATAGGATTCTGCAATATCTTCTCCTATGAATGATACCTCTTCATCAGGGAAATATGTTTTCAGGGGTTCGTATCCTCCGTCTACGGGATTCTCAGCAAGTTGGTCTGCCAGAGCTTGTCCTTTAACTGCCTTCTGAGTCATGTAAACAATGTCGAATTCGCTCAGCAGGATTTGCCACTTGGCTAGCTTGCCAGTGGGCATGGGCTTCTGAAAGATGTACTTTAATGGATCCATCCTTGATATGAGATATGTTGTGTAGGCACATAAGTAATGCCTCATCTTTTGGGCGACCCAAGTTAGAGCACAACAGGTACACTCTAATAGAGAATACCGGACCTCATATGGAGTGAACTTCTTGTTGAGGTAATAAATAGCTTGTTCCTTCCTTCTTGTTTCATCGTGCTGCCCCAGAACGCAACCGAAGACTCCGTCTAATACCGCAAGATAGAGTAGCAAAGGTCTGCCTGGATCGGGCGGTACTAGGACTGGCGGTGTTGACAAATATTCCTTGATTCAGTGGAAAGCCTTTTGACAATCATCGGTCCACTTGGTCGCAACGTCCTTCTTCAACATCTTAAAGATTGGCTCGCAGATGACTGTAGACTGTGCTATAAACCGGCTGATGTAATTAAGCCTTCTCAAGAAACTCATCACATATTTCTTGTTCCTTGGTGGTGGTAACTCTTGAAGGGCTTTGACCTTGGATGGATCCAATTCTATTCCCCGACGGCTTACAATAAATCCAAGCAGCTTCCTAGCAGGAACCCCGAATGCACACTTCGCGGGGTTTAGTTTCAGATTGTATTTTCGCAACCTATTGAAGAACTTCCCCAATTTCTCCATGTGATTAACAACTTTCTTTAATTTGATAATGACATCATATACGTACACCTCGATCTCTTTGTGAATCATGTCATGGAATATGGTGGTCATGGCCCTTATGTTGGTGGCCTTTGCATTTTTGAAACCGAATGGCATCATCTTGTAACAATACACTCCCCACGGCGTAATGAACGTCGTTTTCTCAGCATCTTCCTCATCCATCCAAATCTGGTGATAACAAGCGAAGCAATCCACAAAGGACTGCAATTCATGCTTGGCGCAATTATCAATCAGAATGTGTATATTTGGCAAGGGGAAGTCATCTTTCGGACTGGCCCGGTTGAGATCCCGGTAGTCGACACAGACTCTGACCTTCCCGTCCTTCTTTGGAATAGGTACAATGTTGGCTAACCATGTCGGGTACTCCACTACCTGGAGAACTTTGGCGTTAATTTGCTTGGTAACTTCTTCTTTGATTTTCAAACTCATGTCAGGTTTGAACTTTCTGAGCTTTTGTTTCACTGGTGGACACATTAGATTGATTGGCAGTTTATGAGCCACAATAGACGTACTTAGACCAGTCATGTCATCATACGACCATGCAAATAAGTCCTTACACTCTCTTAGAAACTCTGTGTATTCTTTCTTTTCTGATGGTGACAAATGAATGCTGATACGAGTCTCCTTGACGTTTTCTGAATCTCCCAGGTGGATAATTTTGGTCTCATCCAGGTTGGACTTAGGTCTGTTCTCAAAATTCTCAACTTCTTTGACAATCTCGTCGGGTATGTCGTCCTCTTCTGAATCAATGCTCGTTTTTTGCGCTGTCTCATTGCATGTCACAGTCATCGGTTCATCAAGACAAGTAATAGTAATGTTGTATAAATAAAGTAATGGGAGAAAACAATAACAATAAATATCAGATTCGTAAGAGAAATTTAGAAGATGCTTTGATAGATTGAATAACTGTTTTGAACATTGAAGATCTTTATTGCAGAAATTAAAAAGTACAGGAAGAGGAAAATCATTTAGTTAATAAAATAGTAAATAATGCTTGTTTTAGCCTTGCTACCCTAAGGCTCGTCGGGCTTTGGTTGTCTTGATAGACCAGTTCTTGAGATATGCCCCCTTGATTACAGTCTGTATGGAAGGGCCTTCCTCCCCCTCCCCCTCCCCTTCCCCCTCGAGGACAACACAACAATCCATATCATCATTCTCTAGGAACAAGCTCCTCATTGCTGAAAGTGCTTCTTCTTCATCTAAACCGTAGATAGTGTCGGCCTGCTTGAAAGTCTGCTCAAGATGAGGTATCGGCTGCTCCAAAGGGTAATAGGGACCGCGCCAAGGTGGCGACCAGTCATTAAATTCCTGCCAAGTGTACTCATACCCCAGACCGAAGGTGGTTCCATATTCCTTGAGCTTTATGGGCTTCGTGATCCCTTGGACGTCTTTACCGAGCCCTTTTCCTGGCTCATATCCCCCCCAGTTCAGGATGCTCGCAATATTGTTATCCCACCATTCGTCTTTGTCAATAGAATTGACCCGTTCAATATGGTGGTAGGTTCCTCCGCCTATTTTCCTTTTCCCGTCAATCCCCGAAATAGTTTAACGGCCATGAATGGGGTTGCTACCGTCACCATGAATAATCACCTCTTGGTGGTTCCACTCGAATTTTACCGCCTCATGTAGTGTTGATTCTACGGCCCCAGCAGCATGAATCCAGGGTCATCCCAACAACAGGTTGTAGGATGCCGGAACATCGATCACCTGGAAATCCACTTCGAACCAAGTCGGTCCCATCTACAGACATAGACTAATCTCCCCCATGGTAGACCTCTGAGAACCGTCGAAGGCTTTCGCATTGATCGCCCCATCCTTTACCTCATGTATCCCTCTACCCAATTTCTTGAGTGTTATCAACGGACATATGTTAAGAATGGAACCTCCGACAATCAAGATTCTTGTGATGAAATGATCCTCACACTGCACGGTGATGTGCAGTGCTTTGTTGTGCCCCAATCCTTCAGGTGGTAGCTCACCCTCATGAAAAGTGATTTTATGATTCTCCAGTACCTGGCCTACCATATTGGCCATTTCCCCGCTAGTGATGTTGTTTGGTACATATGCTTCACTCAACACTTTCAACAAAGCATTTATGTGTGTATCGGAATTTTGCAGCAGAGAGGGGATGGATATTTGTGCCGGTTTCTTGTTCAGTTGGTCGATGATTGAATACTCCTTAGTCGGTACCTTTCTCCAAAGGTCATCGGGAACCGTTTCGATAAGGGGAGGCCGGTTGGCGGCCTGCTTGCTTGACTCGACCAGATGCTTAGGGGTGTAGACCCTACCAGTTCTCGTCATACCCTGTGTTGCGACAGCTTCCTCAGACCTGACCTTGCTTTTCCTTCTTGCCTCGGCTGTGTAGTCCCAAGGAATAGCATTTGAATAGAAGGGTGGCGTGGTTGACATTGCCACCGAAATTGGTGCATCCATCTTTATTTCAAACGGAATGTGTGTTTGGGGTGGCAAGATTGCAACCTCGAACGAAGTTGGTGTATTTGCCGGAGATACAAACTCAACTTCAATTGGCACTGGTGACTTTGCCGGTGGCGCTGCCTCAAACTCAAATGGTATAGACATATTCACCTCAGCAGCCTCAGATGGCTGAATCTGGACTATGATAGGTTTGAGAGTGACTGCAGATTTCTTTGGGTCATCGCCTTCTGTGATCAACCCGATTGACCCCTAGGGATCCCAATCATCTTTTATTTCAATCATATGGATACCTCTACCATTATGGTCTGGCAGGGGATTGTCGCGGACGTTTGGAGCGGGGTCTTTTTCCACAATAATCTTGTTGTCAATAAGAGCCTGTATTTTGTCCTTCACAGAACGACATTCTTCGATGGTGTGTCCTTTAATGCCGGAATGGTATGCACAAGATTTGTTTGGATTAACCCACTGAGAAGGGTTCTTAGGGGTGGCAGCAGGGATAGGTGTAACATAACCAGCGGCTTTGAGTTTTTCATATAGCTGGTCAATTGGCTTGGCTATGGAATTGTATTGCTTTAGAGGGCGGCGATCAAAATTGGGATGAGTTCTAGGGAAGTTTTGGCGTGCAGGGGGTGATTAGTAATGTGATGGTTGGGAATTATAATTGTGGTATATAGGAGCGGGTTGTGGATATTTGGGCAAAGTAGGTTGATATGTGGGTGGTGGAGTTTGATAGGAAGGTGGCAGAGTTTATTAATTTAGTGAGGGTGCTTGGTAATTTGGGGTTGGATGATATGTGAGTGAAGGTGTCGGATAGGTTTGGTACTTACGTGGGGACTTGGTTCTTTTTGCAACCATTAAGGCTCCCACATCTCTCTTCTTAGACACACCACCGGACTGTAGAACCTTGTTAGTGGCTTACAAGGCTTCAAAATTTGTAAACATACCGCTTTTAATACCTTCTTCAATCCGCTCACCCAATTTGATGATGTCAGAGAACTTGCGGCCCTCAACCATCATTAACCGTTCATAATACTGCGGGTCCTGAGCCGGGACAAAGAACTTGTTCATTTGTTCTTCCTCTAGAGCAGGTCTGACTTTAGCAGCCTCAGACCTCCAGCGAGTAGCATACTCGTGAAAGGTTTCCGTAGGTTTCTTCTTCAAATTTTGAATGTAGAACACAGCCGGTGCATTCTCTGTGTTGAATCTAGACCTGTGCATCTCCGTTCAAACTCCTCATGAACAGCTTCATGCGGATTCTTTCATTCTTTCACACGCCAACCAATTTGTCGCAATAGGTTCTCGGATGGACTCTCGAATCACCAGTACCGTCAAACATTTCGAACTTTGGAGGTTTGTACCCCTCGGGCAATTCGACATCAAGTTGGATACAAAGGTCTTCATAATTCAACCCTTCAATCTCCCTGGTCCCTTCAACACCCTGGACATGGCTAGTCAGTTTCCTAAGCTCCTCGACCAGGTTCCTGATAAGTAAATCCTTTTCGTCAGACTCGGATGCCTGTGGGATAGGCGGAGTGGAGTGGGTCATGGTTTCCACATAGATGGGATTGTTATAGGTGTGGAAATGGTCCTTTGTGGGTTTTGAAGTTTTGGGATGAGTAGTGGGATGTTATTTGTGGTGTGGCAAGTATTATACTGTGTCGGGAGAGTTTGGTTCTTTAGGGGAGTGGTGTGATGGTGAGGTGCGGGATGATTTTGCTGTCTTGGGATATTTTGTGGGGGTACGTGGTTTTTAGCATTTGGAAGGTTGACGTAATGGACGTTGAGGGAAAATGACAAGTTGGCCAGATTCCGGACTTGATCGAGTTCTTCCTGAAACTTCAACAATTTTTGTTAAGGTGGCAACATGTTCTCATATAGGACCTGAATACCTCGGCCATCATTGGCCTCTACCCGTGCAATCACATTCTCCTTTCTGATACCGCTGGACTCTTCCATCTTACTTTTGCCTTTGTCTTTGCCCTTAGGAGAACTAGGGGGAGGAGTAGGTGGAGGGCCCTTGGATCCGGTGCGATAGGCTGATGATGCCAGAATGCACGAACTAACCTTTGGGGAGGGGAGTAAGAAAAAATAAAAACAAAAGGTAACCACGCCAGTGAGGATTATGAAAAGAGTATTGCAGTATTTAAACACATAATGCGGAAATGAAAGAGTGTCCTAAGTTGGGGACCTCTTTGTGCCCGAGGTAGGCCTAGCGACAAATTGATTTGAAGAACTTAAAATGATAAATGCCTCATTTTATTGATAATAAAATAGACAAATACCAAAACAACAGACGAAAAATAAAAATCACTAATGGCCATTGGCCTTATTACATTGATAGAAAAATAAAGACATTACTATCTACTTGGTCCCAGAAGGACCTTCCCCAGATTCGGCATTCCTGCTTTTTTCTAACAGCTTTCCCAGCTCGCGAAGTCCCAGCAGCAGATAAGTTCTGGCTAAGTATCCCCCTGCAGCTCCCTCAACCTTTTGACAATCTTCAACCCTTTTGATGAACTTTTCTCCCAAATCAATTATACCTCGTTCCAAATATCCCAGCCTCTTGTTGGCACTAATAGCCATGTCCTTCCATTCCTCGATCGGTCTTTTGTTGGACTCGTGTATCTTGTGGTGATCATCCTCATTTTCCCAGATCCTTTTATGCAATTGATTGAACTTGACTTGTGCATCAGCTCTTTCATCTACAACCCTGTGACATCGGACGTACCCTGGCTTGCTTTGACCACCCAGATCTTCTTCTAACCAGCCCAGATAGAAAGGGGTATAACCGGTGTGATAACTGTCCAGCTTGATGGTGTCTTTCTCAAGTATAACCTTGCAGTGCCATAGGTGCTAAGCTTGTCACTTGTGAGGACTGTCATTATTTTGAAAGTCGGCTCGGAGATGGCTCATCTTCTCGACCCTAGGGATGACTTGCTTCCTTCCTGTTTGACTCATAACTCGAAGAGGGACGTAAGGGTATGTCCCCATTAGACCAATTAGTACCAGAAATGATGCGTCTCGGGATCGAATAATGAACGCATCCGTTGGAAACCATTCGAACATCCATTGAACCTGTTCTTCAGTCAGGTTATCAAAGAGCTCGACCCATCCTTCAACATCTTCAGGTTGAGCGAACATGTCAGGGATATAGTTCATTCGCTTCGGGTGATGGAAAGAGATGTGGTCATCCCACATTCGGCGGTGGATGTCCTGTCGATATTCCCCTTTTTGGAGATGTTTTACGAGTCAGAGTTGGAGTAACAGATTGCAACCTTCGAAATGCTTTGCTCCTTGTTGAAGTTTTTCTAAGGCTCGGTATATATCTGCAACGATCACAGGCACAATGCTGAAATATTGCCCATTTAACCCTTCCATTATGGTCTTAGTTACCATGGCTAGCCTGGTATGGATCCTTTCTTTCTTCATCGGGAACACGATCAATCCCAAAAAGCAGACCATAAATACGAACACTCGGCGATGGACGTGTCCCAGAGAAGTGATGGCAAACTCGTCATGGTAGGTACGATATGATTTGTTGTAGCCATACCGTTCGTACAAGTAGTCAAAAGGAATGTACGAATCCTCCAGACATACCAATTCCGCGTCCTTTTTCAGACCCATCATTTTGAGGAAACTTCTGCCTGTGCGGTTCTCAGGCATCAGCAACCCCGGAGTTTCCCATACTAGGTTAGACAACCCTCATATCTCTTCTATCAAAGGTGCCATCTCGATGTTCCCAAAATGGAACAGAGATCTTTCACGATCCCAGAACAGGGTAGCAGCCTCTACTATCATTTTGTTAGGCTGGATTTCCAGAAGAGATGGTAGATTACCCAAGTGTTTCCTGAAGATAGCTTCGTCGCTCGAGTGTAGATCCTCCCACCAACTCAGCAATTTTGGGTGGATATTGGAGACCATGCCGAATCTGGGGACTTTGTGCCTCATTTTTTCTGCAAAACAAATAGGTTAGACCCTTACCCCCACCAGAATCGACTATTTAACGTCAATAATTAGCAGGAAGCATTTAGTTCTCCAAATAAATGCACAGACCGTGAGGGCGTCCATTTGGGTTTGGGGAAACCCGGTGGACTTTTGGATAAGACTATCTTAAAGCTATCGTGCGGACGACACTTTATCTTGACTAGTTTTGACCATGATGCATGAAATAGTTCAACATAGTAAGGTTTCTATAGGGTTTTAGACTGGTACCCTTGAGCGGACAACTCAAGTGGGAGAGCCACGGAACCGTCGAATGCACCGCTGATTGACTAATTTTACCGCTAATAAGCCTTTCCGAATTTAGTGGGTGATAATATAGGAAGGGCGCAACCACTCATCAAGCGTTGCTATAGTATTTTATTTGGCACGAGTGGAGTATGAATGTTGAGCATGATTTATGAAATAAGTATTAAAACAAGTTGTCACGTATTTGCACGTTAAAGAAAGCGATAAAAATGGTAATAAGGATTTAAAGTAGTTACAAAAAGGAAACAAAGAGACATGTCAGTTACGTTTGGAAATAAATACTCGAAGTAAACAATTAACAGTATGCAAAGGGAAGGGTGCAAGTGTTTAAAATAAAGGCATAAATTCACGAAACAATTTGAAATGGTAAAAGCCTATAATCCCCAGCAGAGTCGCCATAGTGTCGCGCCCCCCTTTTTCCTCGCGGAGATCAGGTTTATGACATTGGTTGGGAAAACTCGTTCCTTTTGGGAAAGAGGTTTGCATATTTTGAAGAGTCGCCACCTAACGATTTTAACTGTGCGTTAGGGCACCAAAGAGGTTCAATTACAACTACGTTGCTAACCATGGATTTGGGTAAGGGCTTGAAATTATCCTAAGGGGAAGGTGTTAGGAACCCCTCAAGATCCACAAGTGTGGTTCCCGACCAAATGGTTTCGTGAATTTGTACAAATAGCATATAACAAGTAAAGGCTCAAATAAGAGAGGATTTAAGTCTTAAGCGTACAGGTGTCCAGAGAAGCAGTAGGGGTAATTATGAACTATCGTATACAAGTGTCCTAGGTTTATAATAATATGGATCACATCAATGCAATACCCATTAATCACTCCTCGAAGAGGGGCTACACGTGGTATTAGCGCATCGGTCATCATATCCATATTCTACCCTTCCTACCCCGTGAAGGTAATTAAAGCGTGTGTTGGTCACAGATTCTATTTTGTGCTATTACCCGTCACATCCTATCAGTCCTGGAGGAGGTTAGTACTGCTATCCTAAAGGTAGGTACTAGGTAGACCCTCAGGTTTAAAGGGGTAAGATTCTAAGGCGACAAGCAAAGAACATATAGGACTGCAGTCAATGGGAAACACATAGGGCATATAGGAAGCTCAGATTTTCCTCCACAGATAATGCATAGAACTAGAACGACTCAAACACATAGTATTGTTAATTAAGATCCTAAGACATGGTATCTAGGTGAATTCAGAGGATAAACAGATTGGCAGACTTGTTTTATAACTCAAGGAAAATCTGCTCTTAATCAGTTTGCCTACTGATTTAAAAGAAATACCTATTAATGTTAAGCAACACACACAAGAGACACAGGTTTCTTATTTTGAAAAAATTAGTCACCTAAGGCCTGCCTAGGCGGAGACAGTGTATATTAACAGGATTATTAAAGGAACTATTGCGAATTCTTACCTAAACATGTTGTTCTAGATTGTTCAGAACACAGAAGCATTATCAGTTATTTTTTTAGAGAAAAACTGAGTGGGGTGGTTATACCTTTTATACATTAGTAATTAGACTATATGTAGTTGAGAAATTAGGGCCCTATGACATGATATCTAAGGCACAGATAGAGATGTAGAATGATGCGTATGCAGAATTCCTAAGCATGTTTTCTAAATGCTCAATATTAATCATGATTTCAGAAGATGCTAGAATGATAACTTATTTTAATGTTGTTTAGCCTAGGACAAGATTTCTAAACGTACATGGCAGTGTGGAACAAGATAGTATAAAATACCATTTATTAGCAGGATTGTTCTAAGTAAAAGTGAACATGCTGAAACAGTAGGTATGAGACCTAATAAACATGATTTCTAATGCATGAATTTGAACTTATGGGCCTAAACATGATCTCTATGCACAGATAGGAAATAAAGTCAAACATCATGGTTTCTAATGCATGAATTTTAAAACATGGGCCTAAACATGATATCTATTGCATAGATAGGAAGTAAAGTCTAATAGCATGATTTATATCCCTTTAATAGTAATGCATGCGTAGTTACCCCTCCTTTTTCACTATCCATCCCCTGAGTTGTTTACAAATTATTACAGGCCAGGGAATTATGAATTACACAACCAAAGAAAAATAAGAAGTTACTTCTATAGGGAGCCTTCAATTAGGCCCAGATCTTCCAAACATCAATTCCTTATGGTATTGCATAGCCTTTTCATAATCCGGATGTTTCAGAGTTCCCTAAGGACCTCAAGGGCTCCCGAGCAGTGCTCACACCCAGACATAGCCAAAGAAATAAACATGTGTAGTGTGGAAGTGCCAGCCTTGTGTATTAGTGTTCAGAGGGTACTCAAAGGGTTCCCAAAGCAATGTTCACACGAAGGGGGATGAACTTAGACTTCTAAGAGAGTGTGTAAGAGTGATTTTTATCTAAAAGGATTTAAGTAAGGAACAATTTTGAGAAAAAGGTAAGTAAGAAAACCGTTTTGAAGAAGGAAATG
Organism: Nicotiana knightiana; assembly: GCA_005239525.1. Lineage (NCBI taxonomy): Eukaryota > Viridiplantae > Streptophyta > Magnoliopsida > Solanales > Solanaceae > Nicotiana > Nicotiana knightiana. The sequence goes on along the minus strand of ML394211.1, from coordinate 9,563 downwards.
GGAGCTTAACGTCACACAAGAACCAAGGATAGTCCAACAATCACAAACATGGGTAATGAGATTAGGGACAAATACAGAGCATGTAAGGGCATACATACAACAGGCAGATAAACACACAAACATACAATCAGGAACTCCTAAGGGTCTAGAGGATCAGAGGGTACAATGCTAGGTTAGATTAACACCTAAGGCCATGGTTAAACTAATGTGCTAGTCATAGGCATGTAAGAACTAGGTGCTAAGTGTACAGAAACATGCTGGTCATAAACAAATAAAGCCCAATTTAAACATGCAGAGGGGATTTCACAACAGTAAGGAAACATGTTGGTTTGAAGACTGAAATATAAATTAGAACATACCAGTGAAGTGAAGAAAGCAATAACACAAACAGGGAAGTAGGAGAATGCACAATGGCTAGCCTTGTCTTTCAGCCGGCTAACCCAGAGTAGTAGTAATTAGCACAAAAGAGAGAGCAGAAAGTCTTTTAAATTGTGAGAGAGATTTTTGGAACATATTAGTTCGTGTCTCTGTGTGTGTATGAATAAAGTATATATAATTTTGGAAACTTGATGAAAAATAAGGAAAGAACCAGAATTAACCAGTGATTGTGGGACCGAATATCAATTAGTACCCAATTAACACAAGTATCCCCATAATCAAGGGAGTAATTCACACGGTCAATATTAAATAAGGAAAGGACCATATATATCTTAGAGGAATATAAGAGTAGTGTAAGTATAATAGGCAATTAGGAATCCCTTAATTGAAGGGGTTAAACTCAAACGGCTAGTAGGTAAAAATAATAATAATTAAGGAAAGTTCGTATGCTTGTAACATGTAAGGAAACAGTTTCACCCCTAATTCAAACATACAATTGAGGCTAGGTTCAGAAAATGTCACTTAAGGAAATAACAATCAATAAACAGTTAATCAATTATGTAACAAGGTAATAAAACAAAGTTGGAAATAAGAACATCTCATAAGAAACCAGGGATTCGAAATTGGTACTAATTAAGGGATGGCCTCATGTATCTAAGGAGAAATTCAGAATCAACAGAGGATATCGGATGAAAAATTTAGTACAGTACTACTCTTAATCATTCAGGGATTCAAGACAGTAGTGATTCAAGCAGGGTGAACACACAAAAAGCAGCAGAATCAAAGACCCAATCGCATAGTGAAGCAACAATCACAAAGAAATAGGGATTACTCATGGGAAGCAGACACACATACTAATCGAAAGAAAAGACATGCTCAGCATTTAGAACACAGGGTTAAAACTAAATAAATCATGATTAAAAGTGATAAAACGTTTAAGCATATGAGAAAAATCACTTAAACTTCAAGAAATCATTTGAAGAAAAGGTCTCAGAAGCCCTAAGTGAAAAACTTGTTCAAAAACGGAAAACCTTTAAGAAAAAAATATAATAATACTCGTAATAAACCCAGATCTAGTGTAGATCTAAGATAATAGGAAGTCTTTTTGAAGAAAACATGTAAAAAAGCTTCATGATATACACAGATCTAAGACATATCTAAAGGAATCGTGAAAATGCAAGGGGTTAGGGTTTCAGAGAGTTAAAAAACGAGAAAAACCTTAAAGATATCGCCAGCGTTAGCCGGAAAAGTCATGGATCTTACTCAGATGGCCGAAGGAGACCGGAAGATAGCATGAGTGACCATAAGTAGGAGCTGAACCACTCCAGGCTCGCTTGAGGGCCTTAGGGTGCCATTAGACCGGTGTAGGGTGAAGCAATAACCAGGAGATAGTGAAAGACCACAGTTTCCGGCGAGGGAACTAGCCGGAGAAGACGAACAAACTCCATTGGAGGTGGAGAGATAAGGGAAGGTTCTAGAGAGAACCATAGAGAGATAGAGAGAGAATGAGTGATGGGGAAATGAGGGGTCGGAGGGCGGGTAGGTTTAGGTTTAATTATGGTAGGTGGGATCTGGGCCGTTGATCTAATTTGATCAACGGCTCAGATAGATCCGGGGTTGGGCCGGGTATGGAATTCATTTGGGCTGGGTATGGAATTGGGTTGTTAAAATTTGATGGGTTGGGTTAGAATTAGGCTAGAATTTAAATATATGTGGCCAATTGTTAAACACCCATTAAAAATAGGTAAATAATTAAATAAAAATAGCTAGTAATCATATAAAATGAAATTGATGCTAGATAAATGAAATTAAGGTAATTAATGAGTACAAAAAATATGAAATAAAATAATTATTGATTTAAATGGTATAAAATGTACAATTAGGCCGTAGTTGTAAAATTATTGTAATTATGGTCAAATAATGCCAAATTGGCTAATTTGTGAAATAACTAAATCCTAATAGGATTAAAAATGATATATTGACGGAGAAATATTTTGGAATTCTTTATGATACAATTTATGAATAATTAGTGAATATAAAAATATTGAATAAATTGGAAAATGATTTAATGAAAATATGAAAAATTTCGGAAAAATACCAGTTATTATAAAGAGCGATTTTGTAGGTGTATATACAAATTAAAAAATAATTTGAAAAAAAGTTGGGTATCAACAGTAACTATGCATTTTGCTTATTTTTTTGTCTTTTCAACCTTTCATTCTCCATAACATTTATAGAGGATAAAGAATCCATGTAGTCTCTACTCTTTTAAATATACTACAAATACATATGTGTAGCGATGGCAAACTAAAAAGAACTTTTCTTAGTAGAATTTAAAACTGATAACCAGCACATCCCATCGTAAAACAAAGGCTCTAAGATGTATTGATTTTTCCTGTCAAGTTTCATCCCTTATTCTCTAGCATTTTGTATTTCTTGTCCACTTCTCCTTTTCAATTATTTTATTAAGAAGATGTAGAGTTTAAGGTTTTGGTTGGTGTTTGGTTACGACGGAACCTTTGCTCCTTTTTTGTGGGAATTACTTAATATTTACCACTCACACATCAATCTTTTCCTAAAACAAAAGTATTTGATCCCTCTTTGTTCGACCTATATTCAGGGGCGGACTTATAGGTATAATTACGAGGCAGGTGGACCCATGTTCTTTTCGTAAAATTAGATATTTTATGTACATATTTTCTAAAATTGATATTAATTGTTGGCACCTATGCTCCAAGAAGGTTGAATGGTGCACTTGGTTGAAGGTTGATTTATTTACCCAGAGGTATAGGGATCAATTCATTAAATACTTTTTTTTTACCTTTTTTTTAGTCGTGCACTCATGTACTAGAAATCCTAAATTCGTCTCTGCCTATATTGATTACTTCTCTCCACTCACCTGCTTTCTGCCATTTCACTTGACATTGTTTTAACTTAAAAAGTTAGATCTTAATGTTTTCACCTTTTTTTTGTTAATTAATATCAGAATTATTTTATCTCACATTTTAATTGCTAATGACTTTGGCAAAGAGGAAAATAATTTTTCTACTTAGGCTGTTAGTTTTTGATGGCTACTGTTGTCTTCGCCATTATCATAATGACTAGACATAGATTTTACATATATGTATCAGTGTCTGTATGGGTGCGTATTTAGATTTTTTATTTATCATGTTTACGTGTAGAGAATGGTACTGAAAGCTTTTGTTCGTGTGGTCGTGATTCTGTTATCAAACACTTTAGAATTCCTAAGTATATATTTTTTAAAACAGATGTTGTTTGTGGTTCAATAAATCCTTAAATGGATGGTGTCTAAATCTAGGCATTCTCCAACATGTAGGACTCAAATTAAAAATGCAAATATAATAGTAGGATTTTTCATATTTTTTATTAAATAATAAAAAAACCAATTGATCAAAAAAAAAAAAAAATTGTAATCGATGACCATTGGAGATCGATAAATGTGAAATTAAATAGTTTGAAATATGATTTGGACTTTATTAGGGTTTGTTTTTATCAATTTAGATAATCTGGGCAATTCACATGCAATAAAGTATGAACTTAAATCGTGCGAAGCGCGAAAAATTTCACTAGTTTATATTATAAAAAGAGGCGGTAAGACCACCAGAAAGAAGCATTGAAGATTAGCCAAAGCATAAAGGGTTGTGGTACTGAGCTGCTAGATTTGGTTCATATTTAATAAGAAGTCTCAGGTTCGAGTTCTGGTATATAACTATTGATATATGTTATGTAGAGAATAAGTACAATTGTGTGTATTGGGTGTATGTGTAGAGACTTAGAAGTCTATGGGTTGATTATGTAAATAATACAACTTGGGCGGTTAGTTGGTTATGAGCTGTCAACCACTAACCACCACAGTTATATAACAACCCCTTCTCTCTTAATTGAGATTAATCGAACAATGTGTTTTTCTTCCTTCCTCTTTTTCACTCTCTCCCTCAATTGACCTACTCGTTTGCGTTTCAATTAAACCTTGAAGACCTTTAAGAATTTATCATGGTATCAGAGCAACAGTCTTAGGATTCATAGCTTGAATCGAAGTTCTGTCGGAAATTGAAAGTACAGAGCACCAATGAAGCTCCGATTTGAGCATCCATGACAGAAAATGAAACTTCTTCGCTTGATCACAATCATCTGATATTTTACAAGTTGTAGACGTTCCATGACTCGTGTTGATACCGCTTGTCGCGCCCTCTTTTTTCCTCTCTTTTCAGATCGGTCAGGGTTTTTGATATTTTTGGACAACTTTTTTAAGGAAGAGTGAAGAGAGGAAAGTCTCCACCTAACTGGTTTGAGGTGCGTTAGGGAACCTAAGGGATTTATCTATAACTAGGTTGTTAACCAGAGACAGAGTAAGGGCTTGAAGTTATCCTAAGGGGAAGGTGCTAGGCACCCCTCAGGATCCACAAGTGTGGTTCCTGGCCAAACAGCTATTGTGAATTTGCACGAATTAGCAAACAAACAAATAAAGGCTTAAATAAGAGTGGATTTAAGTCTTGAGCATGCAGATGTTTGAAAATAGTAAAGAAGGTTAGATTTTGAAAGGATTACGATCTAAGCATATAAAGGGTATCCTAGGTTTATAATAATATGGATCACATCACTACAATACCCGGTATGACACTCCTCGAAGAGGGGCTACACGTGGTATTAGCGCACCAGTCATCATATCCATATTCTACCCTTTCCCACCGCGTGAAAGTAATTAAATCGAGTGTTGGTCTCGACCTCTATTGCATACTGTTACCCGTCCCTTCCTATCAGTCCTAGAGGAATTTAGGACTTCTATCCTATAAGGGAGGTGCTAGGCAGACCCTCAGGTTTTAAAGGTAAATATTCTAGGATGACAGATAAAAAAACAGGTAGGACTGCACATAAATGAAGAACATGGAAATCAATTAAGAGGCTCAAGTATACCTCCACATATATTGCACATACACAGCATGCCTCATACATAAATTTGGGTCCAGTTTCAGTTCCTAAGCATGATATCTAAATGACAATAGCAGGATCAGATTTGTCATAACTCAGAGAGGGAGTCCTAGTCAGGCTTGCCTACTGATTTTGGCATGCTGGTAGTTAAACATGATCACAAAGACAGATCTAGTTGTATTCCTTGTAACTGATTTCCTAAGGCTTGCCTAGGTGTAAAATAACATGCAGCAGTTGTACAACTTTGTTAAAAGGGTTTCAAATTACCAATCCTAATAGCATCTAATTCTAAGTGTTTACCAAAGACCGATTTCCAGCTTATTAGAACAGAGATTGTTTTAGACATGTATATTTAAACTAGGTGTGATTTGAGTAAGTCTGACCCTAAGGCATGATTTCTAATGCAGCATGATAACTTAAACATGATTTTTCTAAATGAATGCAAGATCACAACATTATGCACAACTTCAGGAATAACACAGGTGACAAATTTTAATCGTTGTTTACCTAGAACAGGATCTCTACGTGTATAGCATGATTGTATATTTGTTAACACGTTTGTTCTAAGGCATGATCTTGACTACATTTTTTTCAGAATGCATGGACAGAATCAAATGGTAACAGTTTTTGTTGTTATTACTGATCCTATGAACATGATTTCTAAGTCAAGGCAAGGAGTAATGACATGCTGAAAGAAAAGCAGATGTATGAACCTAAGTGACATGGTATCTAAATGCATGGCATACTTGATTCCTAGACATGGTTACTAGTGCGCATATAAAAAAATAAACATAGAAAAACATGATATCTACCCATACTTACACTATAGCATGCATATCCCCACCCATTTCCACTATCCAACCCCAGAATCATTTTTACAAATTATTACAAACCTCTGAATATGAATTACTTAATTAAAAGGAAAAGAAGAAGTTAACTATAGGGAGCCTTCCATAGTAGGCCTAAGTTTTCATATCCTCAAATGCCATTGGTTCACAACCCTTCACATGATCCAGGTGAGTCAAAGTTTCCTAAGGATCTCAAGGGATCTCGGGCAGTGCTCACACCCAGATTTCATGGCCAAGATGGAGTATGTGCAGTGTGGAAAGTCCAGCTCTTGTGTGTCAAAGTTCAGAGGGAGCTCAAGGGTCCCAAGGCAATGCTCACACAAGAGGGGCAGAACCTAATGTCTAAGAGTATAGTGGAAGTGCTCATAGTGAGTAAGAACAGTTTTAAAACAGTTTTGAGAAAGAGAGAGGTTTAATGAAAATTAGCTTAAAAGGGGTAAGGCAGTAGCACAACCAACATACTCAAACAGCACATATAGAACAATAAACAGGAATTAAGACAAGTTGAGCAACCACAAGCAGGGAGATGAGGGATTGGGGACAAGTATGAAGCACATAGGAACAGGCTTGCACACAAGTAGGCCTCAGAAAAGTATTACAATACTTAAATTGTCATAGCATAGTCCTTTACAAGGATTCATATAAGGATCCAAATAGCATCAGGTTGAGGGGTGCTAGAGTACACACTATGTTCAGAACTACATGCTTATCATGTACTGGGGTCAGGGGATAGGGCAGAAGATTTAATGGTACATATAGAAAGTAATAGACATGTTGAACTAGAGAGTAACCATATAGATAGTTTAATAAATAGGCATGATAGTTGCAGGGTAAGCAACAAAACCATAAGTAGACACATAATAGGAATAAAAGGAATTGTAATACAAACTGAAGCATGTTGTTTTGGAAACCTTAAAATTAAACTGAGAACATACCAGTTAGATGATGAAGTAAGTGCAGAGTAACGAAGCAGTAGTGTGCAGAGAAGGAGAGCAGCAATGTATAGAACAATATAAACCAATAGAGCAGTAATGCAAATAGAACAGTGGCACAGTAGAGCAAGTAGATTAATAGAGTTACTCAGTCTTGGCTTTTAGTCGACTGAGTAGCAAGCAAACAACAAGAGAGAAAGAAAAGTTCAGAACAAAGTATGTTTGTGTGTGAGAGGGAGAGCTTGAACTGTGTGTGTGTTTGTGTTTGCATGAATAGAGTATATATATAGTTTGAAACTAGGTGAAAAATAAGGAAATAATTAGACTTCCCAGTAATTGTGGAGCTCAACGAATCAATTAGTTAAAAATCAATACCAGTACTCCCTTAATTAAGGGGTCAAATCTCAAACGGTCAGAATAGGTAAATAGAATTAAGGAAAGTTCTTATGCACATAACATATAAGGAAATAATTTCAAACCAAATCAAATAGACAATTGACACTAGGTTCAGAAGACATTAATTAAAGAAATAATATCAATTAACAGTAAATGAACGAGGTAAAAATAAACTAAAGGTTGGAAATCAGTAGGAATATCTCATAGGAAATCTTGCAAATCACAGTGAATCAAGGATTCAAATAACACTAGTTAATATGAATTCCAATGTATGAACACATTATAAGCAAAGAAATAAGTCAGGAGATAATTAAGTGACAAATTGCAGAGAATCAAGGATTATGACAAGCATAATACCAATTGAAGGGAATTACCACGGATTAACACAGATGCTAGGCAGAAGTCAGAAACCCTAACACATGAAATTAAGGGGTCATAGAGTTACAGAGTGAACAGTGAGATAAATAGGGAAGTAAGAAAAATCAAAGACGAATAACATAGGGTAAAATATCAGTGAGTCACAAGACTCTTGAAACACAAACATATATGCAAACACATAGGCAAAATCAGGAACTTTAAGGTTTAGGTCTAAAGTTAGGGTTTTCGTCACAACGAGTCAGAAAAGGAGAAAAACTTAAACAAACCACTAAAACATAGTAGAGACTCTGGGATAATGCTGAAAAACCATAGAAAAAGTTATTCAAAAACGGGGTCACAAAACCCTAGTTGAAAACGAAGAATCATTTTAGGAAAATCAGAGAAACTTTGAGAAAACAACAAAATAGCTTAAAGTATACATAAATCTATCATAGATCTGAAAGAAAATCAGAAAATCTTAGGGGTTAGGGTTTCAGAGAACCCAGAGAAACAAGAGAAACCTTAAAGATGTCGTCGGCTTTGGCCGGAAAAGTCATAGCTCTTACTCAGACGGCCGGAGATGGCCGGAAAATGGCATGAGGGACCATGGGGAGTTGAACCGATCCAGGTTCAGCTGAGGGCCTCATGGTATCATTAGACCGGCATGGGATGAAGCAAGGGCCAAGAGGTGATGAGAGGCCATGGTTTCCGGCGGGGGGAGTGGCCGGAGGAGATGAACAGACTTCATCGGAGAAGGGGAGACGAGGGAAGGTTCTACAGAGAACCTGGGAATGGAGAGAGAGTAGAGAGTTGAATGAGGGGGTGCGAATGAGAGACGGGGGTAATCACTAGGTCTTAATTTGGTAAGGTTAAATCCGGACCGTTGATCAATTTTGATCAACGGTCAGGATGGGATTTAGGTTTGGGCCGCGTGGTTGTAAAGAATGGGCTGTGGGTATTGGGTTGATTAAATGGGTTATAGATCTNAGTATTTAAAATATAAAATGACTAATTATTGGGCCAAAATAGCATAAAACATATGATTAGGCTATAATTGCAAAGTTATTACAATTATAGCCAAAGAGTGCCAATCTGGATAATTGTGATATAATTTGGTCTCAATATGATTAAAAATAATATATTAAGTCAAGAAATATTTTTGAAATCATTTGTAATGCAATTTATAATTAATTATTAGAAATGAAAACATTGGATGAATTAAAATAAATTAATAAAAATATGGTAAAACTATAGAAAAATACCAATTATTATGGAAACCTGATTTTGAAGGTATACATGCAAGTTGAAAATAATTTGAGGAAAAATTGGGTATCAACAACTGCCCCTCTTTACCCGGGAAGGATGAAAGAGTTGTCGGGTAAAGATATGATGGCCAATTTTGACCGAGTGAACTGGTTTGGAGAGATTTTAGGCCGCACCCTGGTTTCTGAGTTGCCTACATATCCCTGGTTTTACAGAAATCAGGTCATATGTAGTTCAGAAATCATTAGGCGAAGTAGACCGATGAAGTTATAACAAGAACAAACGCAACATATAGGGCTGGATGAGTAAACGGTTTACGGGAATGGTTAGGAGAACTGGAGCGGGATCGCTCCTGCTAGGATAGTCGTCGCTTGTCGGGTCACTGTTGGTTGATTTCCCAATGCACACGCAAGTGTACGTGGTCGACAAGTAATATAGG